>JAWWNH010000043.1:3000000-3215853 GCA_034641385.1 Darevskia mixta | reverse complement strand
CCACTCGGTGACAGAAGCAATCCAATTGAAGAAGCTGCTGATTTCCCCAAGGCAACATACTATTTCTTCTCGAGTAATTTATATTAAGGAACTAAATATTGTATATTCATCCCCCATTTACACTTTTCTCTAAAAAATACGGCTCCACTTGTCAATTGGTGCGCCTTACCTTTGCTAGGCGGGAAATATCAATATGGGGAACCTGTTAATTATTCTACATCCCACCTTTCTTTCCTTGCTACAATAGCAGGCTGTGTAAAGATTATAGACGAAAAGTTGCAGTCTATAATGATCCGATAAAAAGACTAGTCAGCAAATCAATGGGATACGCATATCAACAGCAAAAGCTGCACAGTTGAAGCTCTAGTGAACACAAAGGGAATGCATAAACATCACCTCCATTAGACAAAAGTCCATTCTAGAGCATTGTTGGGTTTTCTCATTAACAACATAGATAATCATATGGTTTGGCAGAAACCCATAACTCACTTTGCGTACTTTGAGATTTAACGTTTAAGTAGAAAAGCAGCTAACAAATTCAAAGAAGACATACAAGTTTGCCCCATGTTTGAAAATGTGTGCATTTGTTGGTTTGAAATGCACCTTTAGGTGATGTCAGCAGCTGTGTAGTTTTTATTTGAATATTTAAATGCTACATTCTCTACCAATCATGGCTCCTGAAGTAAATAAAAGCAAAAAACCCAACCCCATAATAATAATAATTAATAATAATAATAATAATAATAATAATAATTTTTTTATTTGCACCCCGCCCATCTGGCCGGGTTTCCCCAGCCACTCTGGGCGGCTTCCAGCAAATATTAAAATACATTAACACGTCACAGATTAAAAACTCCCCTAAACAGGGCTGCCTTCAGGTATTTTCTAAATGTTATGTAGTTGTTGATCCCTTTGACCTCTGATGGGAGGGCGTTCCACAGGGTGGGCGCTGCTACCGAGAAGGCCCTCTGCCTGGTTCCCTGTAGCTTTGCTTCTCGCAGTGAGGGAACCGCCAGAAGGCCCTCGGCGCTGGATCTCAGTGTCCGGGCTGAACGGTGGGGGTGGAGACGCTCCTTCAGGTATACTGGACCGAGGCCGTTTAGGGCTTTAAAGGTCAGCACCAACACTTTGAATTGTGCTCGGAAACGTACTGGGAGCCAATGTAGTTCTCTCAGGACCGGTGTTATGTGGTCCCGGCGGCCGCTCCCAGTCACCAGTCTAGCTGCCGCATTCTGGATTAATTGCAGTTTCTGGGTCACCTTCAAAGGTAGCCCCACGTAGAGCGCATTGCAGTAGTCCAAGCCGGAGATAACCAGAGCATGCACCACTCTGGCGAGACAGTCTGCGGGCAGGTAGGGTCTCAGCCTGCGTACCAGATGGAGCTGGTAGACAGTAGAAAAGCAGCTAACAAACTCAAAGAAGACATACATGTTTGCCCCATGTTTGAAAATGTGTGCATTCGTTGGTTTGAAATGCACCTTTAGGTGATGTCAGCAGCTGTGTGTAGTTTTTATTTGAATATTTAAGTGCTACATTCTCTACCAATCACATGGCTCCTGGAGTAAATAAAAGCCAAAAATAAACAAACAAACCCCAACCCCATAACAACTCTCCAATAAAACAGCAGATAACCAAGCAGTTAAATGTGTCTTGCATCCTTTGTACTAAGAGCCTGTAGAGGAGAAGCTTCCTGAAAAAGCCAGGTTTTCATCTGCGGACAAAAATCAATTGCAAGAGCATTTTGGTCACAAAGTGCCGGCAACCCAAGAGATAATGGGATCAGGAGCTCAAAGTGGCCAACTTTTAACAGATGACCAGAAAAGACACTCCACTCTTTGTATAAGTGGGTGGGATTAGGGGCCGAGTCTAGCAGCATGGCTTGCTGGTCAATGGTGGAGCCAACCCAGCTCAGACTCAAAGGCGCTAAAAGTTGAAAGGAAGAAATAAAGTCCATGCAGGCAAATGCCCCTGGGTACAAATGACATAAGAACATAGCAAGAGTCTGCTGGACCAGGCCAATGGTCTGTCTAGTCCAGCATCCTGTTCTCACAGTGGCCAACTGGCGGGCCTATGGGATGCCTACAAGCAGAACCCACTTGTGCTTCCCAGAAACAGGCATTCAGAGCATAGCTGTCAACTTTCAGATTTGAAAATAAGGGATTCTTTCAAACTTTTGGATTTGAAAATAAAGGATGCCGCGAGGGCGGTTTAATGGCACTAAGTAGCCTCGCCACCCTGCGCTCCAGAGGCTGCGCGCAAACGGGTGAGCGAAAGAGCGAGCGCGTAGACGACAAGCAGGCTGGCTGTCTGGTTGGGCGTGAGGGTCTGGCTGCACAAGGCATGCAAGCTCCGCCCCCGTCGGTCTCAGACTCCTTATTGGCAGCCAAGCAACGCAGCTGAGGAGCCTCTCTGGCCGGCAGGGAGGGAGAGGAGCTGCTTCCTTTGAAATCCGGGGAATTTAAGGGATATCAACAATCCGGGATAGCAGCGGGAAACGGCATTGGAATAAGGGAGTTTCCCGCAAAAAAAGGGAGGGTTGATAGCTATGATTCAGAGGCAAGGAAAACATCACCCATATATGAACTATATTGCATTTAGAGTTGAGGCTCAGCAATAAGTGATTAGCCTAAGACAGGGGTTGGCAAAGTTTTTGTGGCTTGGGCCGGTTCACGGTCCCGCAGACGCCACGGTGGGCCGGAGTGTGTGTGCGTGCACACGCACGTACGTGCAAACACTATTTCCAGCGCTCCTTCTGGCATGGAGGAGGTGTGAGCAGCTTCCCATTGGCTGCAGGAGCTTCCTGCAGCCAATGGGAAGCCGGCCAGCATCGCGGAAGGCGGGTCCCCACTCTGCTCCACACCGGGAGCCGACCGAGTGGGCGGCGGGGGTCCATGGGCTGGCTAAACGACCCCCCATGGGGCGCTTGTGGCCCATAGGCCTTAGGTTGCCCACCACTGGCCTAAGATCAGTCAATGTGCTAGAATTCTTAAACAAACTGTAGTTAAGTAACAGTAAAGGGGGCATCTCTGTGCACATCTATGAACATATGCAGAGTGCTTTCCCCCCACCTCTGAGCAATTTGAGCCTCCTCTTATGCATTTCTGGTTGCATCCGTGCCTTTAATTTGTTTCAGTGAGCCCATCCGGTTGCATGATTTGGCTACAGTGTGGTGCAGTGGTTAAGAGCTTTAGACTCGTAATCTGGTGAACCGGGTTCGCGTCTCCACGCCTCCACATGCAGCTGCTGGGTGACCTTGGGCTAGTCACACTTCTTTGAAGTCTCTCAGCCCCACTCACCTCACAGTGTTTGTTGTGGGGGAGGAAGGGAAAGGAGAATGTTAGCCACTTTGAGACTTATTCAGGTAGTGATATAGTGGGATATCAAATCTATTCTCTTCTTCTTTTAAAATTTGTTTCAGTTGTGTTTATTTGCATTTAAATGTTCTCAGTCCTTTCAATTGTTTTTAGTTTATCTTCAATAAATAAATAAATCTGTTTTATCAGAGATGTGTGTTTATCGCTCTGAGCTCATTTGGAAAGAAAGGGCAGGATATACATTTAATAAAGAAATATCCAGGAACGGGACTTACTGCATACTTGCCACACAGATTAAAGCCCCAGCACCTCTCTCTTTACAATTTAAGCACCGGCTCTACTTTCCCTGCCAGAAATGTACAACCAGACAAAATCTAATTATGTCCTCCTCCACACAACAATCCACTACTCTGATCCACCAAACTTCCCTCTCTTCTCTCCTTGCAGTAATAAAACAAATAAATGCAGGGTGATGTCCAGCCAAAGGGAAGGACTTGTCAGTCCCATTGATTTTAACGGGAAAGTTAAGTACATGTTCAAATCTCTCTCCCACTGAAATCAATGGGACTTTAAAATGCTTAACCATGGCTGGATTCTGCTCTTGATATTTTGCGTGGGTTCATTAGCTGTCTTGAGTAACCTGCCCATTTAGTGATTATGCAACGTACTTAGCCATGCAGTGAAATTCATCATAAGGCAGTTTCAGCACTAGAAGCTTCCTTGCTCACGGATCCAACGAGGAAAGGAAATGGATGTCTGCAGCAACTGGGCTCAATCTTAATTCCATCCATACCAGCCACACTGTCTAGCATGACCCTCTCTGCTCCCCCTTGATAAGGCAGGTAGCAGGGAGGGCTTGCTTGTGATAGGGCCCTAATCTGCTCTACAAATCTGCAAATTATCCCAATACCCTCCAGCAACAGTGTGCAGAATAGATGAGAAACTTTACCAGCCAGGTGCAAAGAAGTAAAGGTGTAAGGGGGGGAAAAGATTCCTGCTCAGACCCAAAACAAGCAGCAAAATACTGAATGCCTGCAGTAGGGTGGGAGATGGGGGACTGGAAGCTGAAAAAAGGACCAGTTTGGGGCGGGGAAGACTTACATCAGCCAGCATGCTGAGGGGTGGCACACCGATTGGATGACAGGCAATTTCTAGTGTGTGACAGTACCTGTCTTCATCTAGATAAACTTTTTGGGGTTATTTGTTGAGGCCAATGTTTTTAGGGAAAGTAGGGCTCCCCCCTGCCCTGGTTTTTGTCTGCTGCACCTCCCACAGATGATAATAATAATAATAATAATAATAATAATAATAATAATAATAATAATAATAATAATAATAATAATTTATTATTTGTACCCCGCCCATCTGGCCGGGTCTCCCCAGCCACTCTGGGTGGCTTCCACAAATATCAAAATACATTAAAATATCACAGATTAAAAACTTCCCTAAACAGGGCTGCCTTCAGGTGTTTGCCTTGTTTCGTTTGCCTTGGATTAATAATAAATAAGTGAGAGCTGGAGCATAAAGAAGGCTGATCGCCGAAGAATTATGCTTTTGAATTATGGTGCTGGAGGAGACTCTTGAGAGTCCCATGGACTGCAAGATCAAACCTTTTCAAATCTGAATGAAATCAGCCCTGAGTGCTCACTGGAAGGACAGATCCTGAAGCTGAGGCTCCTATACTTTGGCCACCTCATGAGAAGACAAGACTCCCTGGAAAAGACCCTGATGTTGGGAAAGATTGAGGGCACAAGGAGAAGGGGACGCCAGAGGACAAGATGGTTGGACAGTGTTCTTGAAGCTACTAACATGAGTCTGACCAAACTGTGGGAGGCAGTGGAAGACAGGAGTGTCTGGCATGCTCTGGTCCATGGGGCCACGAAGAGTCGGACACGACTAAACGACTAAACAACAACAATAATAAAACTTCAGCCAGCTCCACTCACCTGAAAGCTCCTCAACAGCACAGGTTGCTTTTACAGGACAAATTTGTTTTTAATTCGCCAGCCATGCGTTCCACTTCTCCAGAGGAATCACACTGAAGAGCTTATATTGCCAAGCCCTGGGAGCTGGTTAGAAGCATGACTAGTACTTGATATTTGAAATGACTACAGTTCAAACTTTCCAAAAAGGAAAGAAAAAAGAAAAAAAGCATACGCTCTAGCCTTGTGCCTTGAGAAATGAAGATATGTTAATCAGAGAGCCACATAATTGGGTTCAGGGTGTTCCATGGTCACCCTCACTGACTCTAGAGATAAAGGTACTTTGAAAGATTATGGAGAGATATCTGGAATTTATTCCACGCTGGTTGTGAAATGACAGATCTTTTTTCTTAATTACGCCGGCTATCAGTCTAACACCTGTACTTAACCATTCTGTCTTGAAGAATCCCTTTTGATATGTTTTATTGTTCCGCCAGACACTTGGCAGAGTAATGGTGCATGGGTGTTAAGAGGTTTTATTACTGCGGACCAAAATCCTGATTCTAATCTCCCTGAGTTAACTCCAAGGCTTTGGGGACCGGCCTGCAGACGGGGCAAGCACACATCTGCAGACATTACGGATTTGGAGCAGCGCATTTGCAGCCACCCCCACCCTTTCTCCTTCCCTGAGGTGATTGGCTAGGCATGTGTTTTTTTGTGTCAGCCAGTCTGTGCAGCTCCTAATTAGGTGTGTTACAGAGTAATAGTCTATTACTTTGTAGTCTGGCCAACCTCGGTGAATTCATGTAGCAGTGCTGGCAGACAGTTGTCACCATTGTCTTCTGACAGCAATTCCATCTCCCTGCTGCCCAGCTCATGACCATCTCTCGTTAAAAAACGCCACTAGTACCCTTGCTGCAGCAATGAATCATACACAGAGGACTTCACACAAGCTGAGCTTATTGAGCTGTATTACAGGGAAATATATCTCAGATGGCTCCATTGCAGCCAAAACAATCTGTCATTTTTAATTCTTTCTGTCACCTCATTAGGTATACAGGAATACTGACAGGAAGGGGAAAGGAACCCAAAAATATCGAAACGTTTCTGCAATTCCAAATTCACATTTTAACCCGAAAGGTTCACTTACCAAATTATATGTGGCTCGGCAGTACTTATAGCAAAACGAGACACTGAATAGCCTCAGTTAACTTTAGAAAGCAAAACAACAACAACAACAACAACAACAACAACAACAACAACAACAACAACAAATAATAATAATAATAACAACTCTGCTTCAAAGCTTGGCAGAAAAAGTTACAGGGGTTGGAGTGGAGCAAGATGAAGCAATGACCAATCCCCACATGAAATGGGGGGGCGACTTTTGCATGGCCGTGCACAGTCCCCTAGATCCCAGTGCAGCTCCTAGTAGTTTGGGCTGGCTTCGCCCTCCCCAGGCTGCATACCTGGAGGTCTCCAGCTACCTCAGCCAATCGCCCAATCCCGCCTGGGGAGGCGTTGCCAGGGGATTGGCCAGGTAGGGGGAGGGACCGCCCTGCCCACACAACAGAAGGTGTAGCTTACCTGGGTAGCGGCAGTCGGGCTCCAGAGCTTCTCCCACCCTCCCTTCCCTCAATTAAGTCTTCTTTTGCAGGTTAACCTCTTCTCCACAGGTACGCGCGCTGCTACGTCATGGTCACTGTTGAAGGACCGGAAAGGAATTTTCCTGCATTGGCAGATTTTGCCTTTCCCGTAGCAAAACGTCACAACTTTGGCAGTTTCAGGCCTTGGGCAGAATCCTTTAGTCTATCTTCCTAATTTTTTGGGGGGGGGGCCTGAAGCGGTGACCCATGCCCCCCTTGTGGCAGTGATCCCAGGGTTCCCTGTTAAAGGGGTCTTGAGGGAGGCATTGGCCATACTCCGAGAGGTTATCATTGCTCTCCCCTGCAACAGCGGCGAAATGGGGGCCGGGCTCTCTGCTTGAACATATGTTCTCCAGAGCCAGCCCAATCCCCACACATTCTGGATAACCCTGAAGTCTCCCAGATCCTCGGCTGGGGACTGGGAAGGATAAACACCCAATGCCTGAGCAAGGTCTCCCTGCATCTGAATCTTAATAAAGTTGTGGCCAATTTTAATCCCATGCAGAAAACAAAAAATAAGCAACACAACGGCCAATGATGGTTTGAAAGTGATATATATTTTTTCTTATGAAATAACAAAAAGGCAACGGACAGTGTTCCGGTATTGCCACTGTTTCGTTAGTGTCTTCATCAGCATATAATAACTGTAAGAAATAAACAGAAAAACAACTAAACACCTGCATGGCTCTCTGCTTGAACATATGTTCTCCAGAGCCAGCCCAATCCACACACATTCTGGATAACCCTGAAGTCTCTCAGATCCCCGGCTGGGGACTGGGAAGGATAAACACCCAATGCCTGAGCCAAGGTCGCCCTGCATCTGAATCTTAATAAAGTTGTGGCCAATGTTAATCCCATAGCACGTTGTCTTGTGTCATTATTCCGCTCAGGGGTCGCCTGGGTTTGGGGGACTCTGCCTATCCACACAAAACCCAAAGGCCCCATTAAAGAGGAGAAGGGGGGGGGGGAAACCCCATTGCTTTAGAATCAAGGGGAACATGAAAAAGAGCACACTGCTTTCCTCCCAACACACAAATCTACCAAATGATCTTGAAGAATCTCTGAATGTGTGCCACTCTCTGGTCTCTCACTGGACTTAACTCTGTCTTTTCATCGACATTTAATATTGTATATGAATATAATGGAAATTGTTATTGGGGGCCAAGGAAAGCAATATTGTTGTCCTTGGATCAAAAGATTTACCCTGCATTTACATGTGATGCCAAAGAAAAATAGCCTACTGGCCAATTTCCTACAAAATGGCTACCTCCACCCCCACAAAAAAAACCCCACACATTCATGCTTGCTTGTTTTTATCTTAATGTACCGAAGTCTCCTTCTACTGGAGGCTGCTGAGTACATTTTGAGGACTCTGGTCATTTTTGCAGTCAGTAACACACTGAGTTTGCAATAATAATGTTTGCGCACAGATGTAAAGAATGTGCTGACAGATTAGAAAGGAGTCGGCCTATGTTTGCACAGTGTTCATTTTTATTATTATTTTTTTATTATTATTTTAAAAAAGAAATCAGACTACACCTGACAATGAACAAACAGATTTTTTTTTATCCAGGAACAGAATGAGCTCACAGTATATTACAAATCCCCGAGCCCCCCTGAACTAATTCAAAATCCCAGGTTATGTGCACATCAGAGAATTTCAAGCTCTTGTTTTAATTGCAATTAGCAATTAGTATGAATGATTGTCCTACTAACACTAAAAAGGTATGTCTGTCAGCCTAGATAGAGGGGGATTATTCTTCTCTGTTTGGCTATAGCATTGCCATGTGAAGGAATCACAAACTTAGTGCATTTACGGTTGCAATGTCCATGCACACAACCAGGCCATTACTGGGAGTGGGGAACTTGGTCACACACGTCCATATTCCCATTCAGTTTTCTCTTGCATGTCGAAACCACCCCTCAAAAAACTCACACTTCAGACAGAAAATTAAATTTAAGGTTTTCGGCATGATTTTGGCCACAACTTTATTAAAATACAAAATATGTGAGTGGTTGCTTAGGCATTGGTTCAGACTATCTGTCCCGCTGGGGACAGAACTGACATTCGTCAGTAAAGGGAAAACACTTTGGGGAGAGAATGGGAGCCGGGGGTCGGACCCTCGCCTCTCCCCAAATGCTCCCAGGGGCTCTTGCGTGGCCCTGGCCCCCAACCGGGGGATACGGACAAAAGCATGGCGAGCCCCTGGATTCCTTTAATGGAATTCCCCGTGCAGCAGCAGCGTTGGAGGGGCAGCCACAGTCAATCCTGACCCCTCCACCAACCAAATTAATAACCAATGCCTAACCGCCAACCTTACAAGTTGTGACTAATTGCTACGCAGTAGGCGAAACCAGATGGCACCAGCCAATCAGCCAAATGGAAAAAATTCCTACCAGGCCCCTGCCCCAAAAGCAGACGACCCCATGACAGGCATAGCAAGGTCAACGCAGAGACCTAATAAAGGGAAGGAGGGGCAGGAGATCCGATGCACGCAGCAAAGAGGAATATCACGCTGCGAGCCAAGCGGTATATAGTCGCTGGGCTATCCATCAACATAGAAATCTCCCCAACGACTCCCAGGACCCAATCACAGCAGTGGCCATCTATACGATCCCGCCCAGCAACAGAGGGGTGACTTGCTGGCCCCCACCGCAACACGTGCTCTCCATGAAGGAGAACCCGCTTTCTCCAATCAGTAGAAATCACTCAGCAGAGGTAACCCTGACTACTGGGATACCCCAGTATAAATATTTAAATTATTTCATTGAAAAACAACACTACCACAAAGGTTTCCACACTTCTGATGAACCTGATTTGTTTAAGGTAATTTGGAATTATTTCTTCAGCCTTTGTAAAGAAATATTAGCATCTCCGTGGACCAGCAATGATGATGATGATTTACCGTAATTTCTGTACTTCTTATATTAAAAATATCTCTAAGTGGGGTACAAAAAACTGAAGCCACAATAGACAACTTAAACAAAATATTACAAAAATACACGGTTGCATATAAAAACGTTACATTAATACAAAATACATAAAAATCAAAATAAATTCATTTTCCTTCTGATACACCCTCCCTCGCAGCCATTGTCCAAACTCTCAGTTCACCCATAAAAGTTTCACAGTAAGAAGAGTTTAAACCAATGTGTTTTGAATGTTCAAAGCATACTCAAGAGCTCTCAAAATTAAGGCCAATCTGATCTATGTTAAATATGCACTCTTGCTCAAGAATTTAAAAAAGTGCCTTTTCTGGATCCAGGTCCACATAGTCCAATATTCCTTGGAAGAATTATTGTGACCAGTAGTACATCAGTTGACAACATTCTTTCTTTTGCCCATCCTAGGTTTAGCTAGTCCTTTAGTCTGACCTAACGGGACACGGGTGGCGCTGTGGGTTAAGCCACAGAGTCTAGGGCTTGCCGATCAGAAGGTCAGCGGTTTGAATCCCCGCGACGGGGTGAGCTCCCATTACTCAGTCCCTGCTCCTGCCAACCTTGCAGTTCGAAAGCACGAATTGCAAGTAGATAAATAGGTACCACTCGAACGGGAAGGTAAACGGCGTTTCCGTGCGCTGCTCTGGTTCGCCATAAGCGGCGTAGTCATGCTGGGCACATGACCTGGAAGCTGTCTGCGGACAAACACCGGCTCCCTAGGCCTATAGAGCGAGATAAGCGCACAACCCCAGAGTCATCTGCGACTGGGCCTAACGGTCAGGGGTACCTTTACCTTTACCTTAGTCTGACCTGGGGTTTTTGTTGTTGTTGTTCTTCATCTATGGTCTGACAAGTAAAATCATTCTCAAAGCTTGTGCTGGACTTTTGAAGAATGCTTCGTATCTTTAACATGCTTTAGAATGTTGTATGCTGAATGGCCAAGTCTTTATAAATGACAACCATAGAGCCACTCCGTAACTCTAGAAATCCTTAAACCTTCTTCCACTAGTTCACAAAAGTTGGAACAGGACCATAGTGAACTGGATCTCAAATCTTGCCTCAGCCCTGTGAATACCTGTCACCCGAAGCCACAGTTGCAGATATAATAATACTGGTCTACTCTAGAGCACTTTTGCTAGTATTAATGAGAGTGAAGTGCTTTATATAAAATGTACCATATAAACACTTAGCATTATGCTAAAAGGAAGGTTAACATCTGGAGAGCCACATGTTAACCATCCCTGATCTTGAAAATAGATGCTGTCATAAGTGGTCTAAGTTATGGAACACATTACTGGGAAAATGTCTGCAGAAGTGAGGAACTAGTTGATAAGTAGCTAAAAGCAATGATTTGTGTTAAACAAATGGGGTTAAACACGTGGTTGGCTGCTTGGGAAATGATGTAACAATTGTCTATGTGGAAAAATAATTTGGTGCTTTTTGCTAGTTCCTATATCTTGACAAGAGGCTTCCAGGCAGCATGCGTGTAGGCTTTTGTATGGATAAATGCTTACAGCTGGGACCTAGTGATAAAAGAGAAGATAAGGAAAGGGAGAAGACCAGCAACTAAATATAGAGAGAACGGATGGCTAAGACACAATATTTTGACAATCCAAAGAATTCCACTGTTATGGCAAAGACACACACACACTGGGTGTCCGAGGATAGCCAGGGGAAAAAGCGTATAGGGGGTTGTGGATAGAGAAGGGAATTTCAGCAGCTATGGTTTGTCATGCAAGCAACACCTGCTCTTCTATACAACTTGCACAGCTTTTGACATCTTTTTTCACTTGCCACCCTAACCCTCCGTTTCTCCCCTTCCTATTGCAACTGCTCCTCGTGTAATATTTTAGGCCGCTCCAGAACGAATTCAGGCTTGAGCCAGGATCCTCTCAGTCTGAGACTTAGCTTGATGAGCTACTGCGGCTGCTGTGAACTCCGGCCTCAAACCCTCTTCAGACACCAGAAGGTAATAGGAGTGAGCAATATGAGGGCTCTGGATTGGCCAGCCTGGTTTAAGGACACGTAGGCACTTTGGTGGGAAGGACCTGAAGCAAGAAGTTGTTCAGAAATCCCAGGTCTCAGGGAGCCAGCCAGCAATAAATCACACAGATTATGTGAAGTTAATTCTTTATTAAAAGAACGAATGTCTGCTCAGGAGTGCCAGGCCTAATGAACATAGCAACTCTTCTCAGTATGTTTTGCTCAAATGACGGAGTTGTGAAGGCCTTCCCACAGCTGTCTAAATCTCCTTCTCCCCCAGGTCCTTCCTAAGTAATCTGAGACTATGTTGACATGCCTGTCTCTGCTCCTCACTCTTCATATCTCTTCTGGTCCTGGGAGACCAGAGGGGAGGGGAGCTTGTCACAGCAGGAGAGGGAGACCCTCTGGCTTCTTCACCAGCCTGACTAATCTCTGCCTCTTGGCTTCCTTCCTCTCCTGCTTCCACCTCTGCCTCTGCTTCTGGACTTCTATCTGCCACAGACTCTCCCTGTTCACTAAACCCTGTTACCTCTTCAGCTTCTGACAGCTCATCTTCCCAGTCTGCACCCTCTTCTCCCTCTGACCACCACCATCATCCTTTGAGCCTTTTCCCCTTTGGGGGTGTCCCAGCTGGTGCCTCCCACCATTCCTCTGCATCCAACAAGTCCATGACACCAGGGCATAAGGATGGAAGTTTCGTCAATCACTGTTTGGATCTTTTTTTGTCGATTCTCAACATGTAGAGAAGGTTACTGTCCTGTGGTTGGTATATTGGAGAATTAAAGCCAAATATTAAATATAACTAGTGGGACCCAGGTGGCGCTGTGGGTTAAAGCCTAGGGCTTGCTGATCAGAAGGTCGGCGGTTCGAATCCCTGCGACGGGGTGAGCTCCTGTTGCTCGGTCCCAGCTCCTGTCCACCTAGCAGTTCAAAAGCACGTCAAAGTGCAAGTAGATAAATAGGAACCACTCTGACGGAAATGTAAACGGCATTTCCATGCGCTGCTCTGGTGCTCCAGAAGTGGCTTAGTCCTGCTGGCCACATGACCCGGAAGCTGTACGCCGGCTCTCGGCCAATAAAGCGAGATGAGCGCCGCAACCCCAGAGTCGGACACAACTGGACCTAATGGTCAGGGGTCCCTTTACCTTTACTATTAAATATAACAATAACTGGGTAAGTTTTTTATTTTTCTTTTAAGGACAGCAGGGTGAGCGATGTGATATTTGGGAGAAAATAACATCGCAGAACTGAAGCTTTTGGGAATTCAGTTCATGTTACATTATTGTCAATGATCCAGAAATGGGTCTATAGAATTCAGAGTAATTAAAAATCATTGACTGAATCAATGTTCATTTCTATCAAAATGTTCAGTGATTTTTGTATACTATGCTGCTGGTTCCATATTAAAAAATGGTAATTACATGGGCTTAGAAGTGTTAGCAGAAGTTCCCATATTCATCTTTTAAGGAGAAATCTTGCAGGTGACTGCATGTAAAAAACCTCACCTGGCTGCTGAGCTAGGAGGCCACAATGCAGGACTAGATTGTGTAATGTTAGACCCCTTTTCACAAAAAGGGTCAATTATGATTCATAGGCCCCAGCATAGATTGTCCCTCCTCTGGAATTTATGTCATCCTAGCATATACTCTTGGGTAAAGTTACTCAGTGTCTCAGTTCCATCTCCTGGCCTGTTGAGCTAGAACCATCACTTGTCCAACATACTGCCAGCTTCTGGGCCTCTCTGTCCTGTTTCTTAATTCTCCATATACAGTGTTGGAAGAGTGGTCCTCACAATACTATTTAGATTTGTTAACACTGACCATGGAAATATAGAATCAAAGAGGCCATGTTGTGGTAAGTCCAGGGCTAAACAAGAGAAAATACTTGTTATGCAATATAAAAAGTCATAGCAAATAAACTTTAACAATAGAACAACAACAAGAAATCACTAAGAGCTCTTCTTGCATAGCCTGTGGACCTAACATACAGAAACATAGATATATAGTTTTACTGAAAAGTAGAGAGAACAGAAAAAAACCAGAGTAACATGAGGCTTTGTGGCACCCCTGAAGTGATTCACTGCTCTTTGTTGACACCACAGATCAACTTATAGAGAGATCAGATCACATTGAATCGCCCTTATTGCCCTCATTATTCAGCCCCAGTGTCTGCACACCCTTAGCCGTTAGAAGAAGAAGAAAAAGAAGAAGAAGAAGAAGAAGAAGAAGAAGAAGAAGAAGAAGAAGAAGAAGAAGAGTTTGGATTTGATATCTCGCTTTATCACTACCTGAAGGTGTCTCAAAGTGGCTAACATTCTCATTTTCCTTCCTCCTATCAATATGATGATAGGAGGAAGAGAAGAGGAGGAGGAGGAGTTTGGATTTGATATCCCGTTTTATCTCTACCCAAAGGAGTCTCAAAGCAGCTATCTCCTTTCCCTTCCTCCCCCACAACAAACACTCTGTGAGGTGAGTGAGGCTGAGAGACTTCAGAGAAGTGTGACTAGCCCAAGGTCACCCAGCAGCTGCATGTGGAGGAACGGAGACGCGAACCCGGTTCACCAGATTACGAGTCTATCACTCTTAACCACTACACCACACTGGCTCTGCTGAAATCAATATGAAAAGTTAGGAGGTGCAACTTAATCCCTATTTTCAAAATCAATTAGTGGGGAAGAGAAGGATAGTTAGAATATTGTACACAATCATAGACTTTGTCATTGGTGGAAGGATCTTAGCACCATACACAGCCCACAAAGAAAAGCATCTTGGATATTTTTGTTGCAGTGGCTTACTGCAGAGACATCAGAACTCATTCATTTACAGTTTGTTTGGGACCATCGTTTAAAAGTATAAGTTGAGCCCAACACTCTCAGGTGAAACCATTAAGATGGTATAAAATACCTTGAAATATCAGGAGATCAAACCAAGTAGCAATTATCTACAACATTTTTTTTCTTGCTATCTCCTCCGATTTTCCTTTGGGGAGTGCTAACTCAGTAAATGCTCACTATACATAAACAAAGCACTGGCTATAACTCTTCAACAAACTTAAAATCATCTCCAAGTGTTTGGCTTTGTTTGATGAAATAGTCTTTGGGGAGGTACTAATGGACAAAGGCGAAAGATCCAAGGAAGGGGAACTTGATCCATTTAAAAGAGAAGAGCGGACTGAAAGGAAGCAACATATTTTTTTAAAAAAATGCTGGTTCGTACTTAAAAAAATGCTGACTTCTTTCTGTAGGTCATCTCACAGGTCTTTCTGCCACATAACGGTGTAATTAAAAAGTGCTGATGTTTTGATCTAGGAATAAGTTTCTCCTCTTCCACCATCCAGTATACCAAATATAAGTAACATCCAGTATGAAAACGTGTATCTTCTGGGAAAGATGCAAGATACATAAAGTTTGCCAGAATAAAACTCCTGCAAGAGGAATATTAATCCTATAAAAAAGCCTGTTATATTCTTTCCCACCTTCCAAACATGGTCACATTGTAGCGCAGTGGATGACCATCAGACACTGTTCGACTACATCTCCCCTAATCTCTGACATGCTGGCTGGGGCTGGTGGGAGTTTTAGTCCACCAACATCCAGGGATAGCTATGCTGACTATCCCTGTTGTAGAGAGAAACAGAATTTAGGGCTGTGCTAGGCAGATGCTGGATGGGTGACTGACTTAATGGAGGATGAATCGAGCAATGGCCAATAGGCTGGCCATACCCTGCCTATTCAGAGATACTACGTTACTGGATATCCGTGGATGCAGAGCAACAGTGGGAGAAGCTTGTTTGTCTTTGTGGTGTCAGGTTGACACTTGTGGGAAACAGGATGTTGGATTAGCTAGACCATTCGTCTGACCCAACGGGGCCTTTTTGTGCCATTATGTCTTCTCAGTGACTCCCTCTGGTTTCGTGGATGGGGTAAATAAGCTGCTATCCAGGGCACAGTAAGAGATTTGCTTCTCATTTCAGACAGCAGGAGTTCTCAGCTCTTGCAGAATGTGGGCCTTCTGCAATGGGGCAAGCAGAACATATGTTCCAAATATGGCAGCACAATAAACCCATATAAACTGAATTTTGCATGATATTGGCTACTGTGTTTTCAATACCTTTCTTAATTATAACAGTCACAGAATTCTTTCATTTTCATTGCTGCTGCTCATGAGAGCCAGTGTGGTGTAGGGGTTAAGAGCGGTAGACTCGCAATCTGGGGAACCGGGTTTGCATCTCCGCTCCTCCACATGCAGCTGCTGGGTGACCTTGGGCTAGTCACACTTCTCTGAAGTCTCTCAGCCCCACTCACCTCACAGAGTGTTTGTTATGGGGGAGGAAGGGAAAGGAGAATGTTAGCCGCTTTGAGGCTCCTCAGGGTAGTGATAAAGCGGGATATCAAAATCCAAACTCCTTCTTCTTCTCAGGGGCGAAGGAAGGGGTCTGCGGTGGGGCGGACCACCCCAGGTGTTTTTGCTGAGGGGGGGTGACATTTGGCATGCCGCCCGCCTGCGACTCCCAAGCCTACCCCGAGCCATGGGGGGAAGGGGGGAGCTGCACCGCTTTGCCGGCGGCATTCCCCCCTTCCCCCTTTGTTTTGACAGCTGGGGGAGGCTTGGGAGAGCCAGTGTGGTGTAGTGGTTAAGAGTGGTAGACTTGTAATCTGGTGAACTGGGTTCGAGTCTCCGCTCCTCCACATGCAGCTGCTGGGTGACCTTGGGCTAGTCACACTTCTTTGAAGTCTCTCCGCCCCAATCACCTCACAGAGTGTTTGTTGTGGGGGAGGAAGGGAAAGGAGAATGTGAGCCGCTTTGAGACTCCTTCGGGTAGTGATAAAGCAGGATATCAAATCCAAACTCTTCTTCCTCTTCTTCTTGCTGATGAAGCTAGCCACCACAAACCCAGTATCTCATTCCTGAGTAGTCACAAACCATTCGGATCTTATCATTGTGCATGTGTGATATTTGTATGTGAAGATGTGGTAGGAAGGCCTCAGCTTCTCCTCCTTACTTTGATAGGACTCTGCCCACACCTATCCCAGTTGTGGAAGCACCCCATTCCTGTCTACTATGTCCACTTAAGATATAATGGGGTGGCTGGTAGCACCAAATGTCTCTGCTCTTGGAATTAGCCCCATGGTCTCTAAAACTCTGCTGGCTCCCCCCCTCCCCAGGAGGACTCCCCCAACTACTAGTCCCATAGATGTATGGATGTTTGGGTGCTCCCACTCTCTATAGTTCCAGTGGGGCTAGAGCCTGCTGCAGGGACCCAAATGGCTCAAAGGTGCAGGATCAGAAAAAGGAAGGGTGGGACTTCCCTCTGAAATGGCAGAGGCTCTCCTTTGTTTGGTTCCATTGACAGTCTGGCAAAAAGAGTGGCAGAAGAGGGCAAGCACCAACTTCCCTCTAGGTGGCAACAGTGATCATCGGAATAGCCAGGATGTCTGGGGAGACTGGACCTAAGGAAGGGTGTGTTTTCTCCCCACAAGAAGCCCAGTGCAAATCACCTCTGGCTGGCTGGGATGAACGCCAAGTATGGTAAGTTTGAGCCCTCATGGACTGTCGTCAATGCCAACTTCCCTTCCTGTGGTTTGGTTCTCTCTTAGAAGATAGCTTGGCACTTCTCTTCTGTGGGCTTAGGATCAAACTGCACTGTGACCAGGTTAGAGAGTCAATGTGATCCCGTCTCCTTTCCTTCAGTACTGATGGCACATCCTAGTCAACCTTCTCCTTCCTGACCCCATAAAGTGAGTCCAACAGTCCTGTCCCATGCAGATGTTTAAGTATAGGAAGAAAGAAAAGGTTTCTGTGCTAAGATGGATAGAGTTCCAGCCGAATGCTGTTTTAGCTGCTGAGATCTCTCCTCATGCTGTAGAAGCTGAGATCACACATCCATAGGGTGAAAATGCCTGTCTCTTGGTCTCCCAGTCTTCCTCAGGGCCATTCACACTCTGTTCAAGACTGGAACAAAAGACCTTATGTGCCAAGATAACTAATATTCTGTGCGGAGGAAAGCCAAATTCTGCAAAAGGCACACATTATGCAAATCAAACCCATTTGCATAACTTCTTTTACTTTGCATAATTAATTCAGCTTCTGGTATTCATGGGGGAAGGAAGCAGGCATGGTACTGGCAAACCCATCCCCTCATTCCTGGAAACCTTATTTAGTGTCTTGTTGTTGTTTTTCCTGGCATCTGAGCTTCAGCCATGCTATGCCCACACACATTTGACTTCTGGTATATCTGAACAACAATAAGGACTAGAAACTAGTATTTTTTTTAAAAAAAAGAACATAAAGCAGATATGCCGAGAAAGCTGAATTGTGTGCTCACTGCCGCATGGTGCACTTACACACAATTGTGACTTATTTGCAGCCCTGCCATTGCTACTACTCTGGAACAGATGATTTAAGCCATCATTGCTTATGGAACAGACAGTCGGATATAAACTAGTTTCTGGAGGCTGATAGAAATGGGGTTAACCCTTTCCTTTGCCAAGAAGGGTAAGCATTGTGCAGTGTGCCTGCAGGATTTTGAAGGGCACCAAAACCTGGCAAGTTTCAGGGAATGAATTGATTTCCCCTTTCCTTGCTTCACCTGTATATTAAATGAGGGATTTAACTGTGGGCTGTTGGGGATATATCTGACAGCAAAGGACAGGGAGGAATAAGATAAGGAAAGGGAAAAGGAGGGGGGAGAGAGAGAGATACTCTTGCCTCGCCACTTCCATACATGCCAGCGTTTGACCCAATTAAAGGGGGGGGGAGGATTGCAAAGATGGTTTTATAAAAGCATTATGGGGCGATGCATTTGTAAAGAAATGAAATGTTTTAGTAATGTAAAAAATAAATGCTAAAAAGACATTTAAGAAAGGAAATGGATGCGTCTTATAAGCAGCATGCACTGCTGTAGGCATTGTGGCCACTGACTTGTCTGGGAATAACCAAGTTTCTAGTCCTGTTGCAGCTATGTGGGTGAGTACCAAATCAATACCTGTATTAATGCATACCACTTTTTTTTGGTTCATCACCTTAAGTCAGCTCCTATAAGGCGATGAATAAGCTTAATAAATTATCACCAGTACCTGGACAGCAGACCACTGTAAAAGGGGACCTCTATGTAAGTTTCCCTGAACTTTCTAAAAGGAGAACAGGGCAGAAATAGTTTAATCAAATAAAGTTTAAGCCTAGATTGAGTTCTGAACATTACCCAAATGTCCATATTATGCAGTTTCAAACTTAGATTTGATTCATATCATCTCTATGAAATACCTAGATAAATAATAATAATATAATAATAATTTATTATTTATACCCCGCCCATCTGGCTGGGTTTCCCCAGCCACTCTGGGCGGCTTCCAACAGAACATTAAAATACAATAATCTATTAACCATTAAAAGCCTCCCTAAACAGGGCTGCCTTCAGATGTCTTCTAAAGGTCTGATAGTTGTTGTTCTCTTTGACATCTGAAGGGAGGGCGTTCCACAGGACGGGTGCCACTACCGAGAAGGCCCTCTGCCTGGTTCCCTGTAGCTTTGCTTCTCGTAGTGAGGGAACCGCCAGAAGGCCCTCGGCACTGGACCTCAGTGTCCAGGCAGAATGATGGGGGTGGAGACGCTCCTTCAGGTATACTGGACCGAAGCCATGATGTGCTGTGTTTGGTTTGCTGGTCAGGTATACTGGACCGAAGTATACCTGGTCAGGTATCCTTGCTGGTCAGGTATACTGGACCAAAGCCATGATGTGCTGCGTTTGACTTGCTGGTTCACAGGGTAAGTTGGCCTGTATCTCAGTGCAGCTCCAGCAGCTTTGAGAAAGGTTGCATTACTACTGCCCACCCTTCACCCGCAGGTGCCAGGGCGGGTTACAATAATGTAAAATCCAATATTGAAAACAGCTAAAAGAAATATCAGTCACGGGAATAGGGTGGGTCCTGAAAACACATACAGTGGTACATTGGTTCTCAAATGTAATCCATTCCGGAAGTCTTTTCGACTTCAACCAAGGTGCGACTTCCGATTGGCGCAGACACCCCAGAAACTATAGTCAACAGTCGCATCAGACGTTCGGCTTCCGAAAAACGTTCGCAAACTGGAACACTTACTTCCGGGTTTTCGGTGTTCAGGAGCCGAAACGTTCAAGTACCAAGGCATTCGAGAACCAAGGTTCCACTGTAAATGTGATGTCAAACCCAAGAGTCCCATGGACTGCAAGAAGAAATCTGAAGGAAATCAGCCCTGAGTGCTCACTGGAAGGACAGATCCTGAAGCTGAGGCTCCAGTACTTTGGCCACCTCATGAGAAGAGAAGACTCCCTGGAAAAGACCCTGATGTTGGGAAAGATGGAGGGCACGAGGAGAAGGGGACGACAGAGGACGAGATGGCTGGACAGTGTTCTCGAAGCTACCAACATGAGTCTGAGCAAACTGCGGGAGGCAGTGGAAGACAGGAGTGCCTGGTGTGCTCTGGTCCATGGGGTCATGAAGAGTCAGACACGACTGAACGACTGAACAACAACAACAACAACAACAACTGTTTAAAGAGGTATGATACTGCTTTAAACGTATAGTGCAGATGTGGCCTCAGCCACTGGAAGAACAAAAGGTCAAGAGAGGATACAGATTTGCACGTGCTGATGCATATTTAGAAATTATTGCTATGGACCGAAATATAATACATCACACCATAGCGGGGAAGAATGTGAGCAGGTGACCTGTGTTTCTGCTCAGTCTGCTGTGCAGGTGCTGAAAACTGTTGATCGACAACTTCAAGAGTCCCTGCTGCTCTTCCATCTTATGGCTCCTTATTTTTAAACCTGGCTTGGAGCAGACTGCCCTTCAAATGGAGAACTGCCCTCTGTCATGTCAGACCCATGGACACCCTACTCATTTGCAAAATATCATTCCTGCTTCCAGTTGACTGGTAATAAAAGGGGAATAGGTTTTAAAGAGGGGGTTGGTGGAATGGCTTCTGGGAACATCATAGGCGAGCATAGTTTTCCATTCTCAGACTGGGGAAAGGATGCGAGTTATACAGTGGTGGGATTTTGTTTGTTTTGCAGGTAGAAGAGAGAACTCTGAGTTAATCCAAATAGAGCTTTGGAGAGTTCGCACATCGCTGCTATTTAGTAGCCAGCAACCGATAATTGAGTTGCAGGCCACCAGTTGAAAACCTGTGTTCTCAAGGAAGGCCAGAGGTTTCTCTGAGCAGGAAATCAGGGAAACCGAGTTTCCTTACCTTTTTTGAAATTAAACAATTATATATATATATATATATATATATATATATATATATATATATATATATATATGGTTGGGGGCAGTGGCTAGAACAGATATACAGCCATTGCGTGTCGAGGTCCCCAAACCACCCCTCAAATAATTCACACATCAGTCAGAATTTTAGTTGGTTTTTGGCATGATTTTGGCCACAACTTTATTAAAATACAAACAATGTGAGTGGTTGGTTAGGCATTAGTTAAGACTATCTGTCCCACAGGGGACAGAACTGACGACCGTCAGTAAGGGGGAAACCCTCTGGAGAGATAAAGGGATCTGGGTGGTCTGACCCTTCCCTCTCCCTTCAGGCTCCCAGGACTCTTGCACGGCCCTAGCCCCTGACCGGTGGTTCGGACAAAAAGCATCAAGCCCCTGGATTCCTTTAACGGAATTCCCCTAACACCAGCATCAATTGGAGGGGCGGACACAGTCAATCATAACCCGTCCTCCAACCAACATAATAACCAATGCCTAACTGCCAACCTTACATGTTGTGACTAGTTGATACGCAGTAGGCGAAAACCAGATGGCACCAGCCGATCAGCCAAATGGAAAAATTCCTACCAGGCCTCTGCCCCAACAGCAGACGACCCCATGACAGGCACAGCAATGTCAATGCAGAGGCCTAAAATATAGGGAGGGAGGGCGGGTGATCAGAAGCATGCAGCCTAGAGGGGGGTCACGTTGCAAACCCACCAATATATATCCGCTGGACTGTCCATCAATAAATTGCAACATACAATTCTCCCCAACAACACAACAGTGGCCATCCATACGATCCCGCCCAGCACCAGAGGGGGGACTTGCTGGCCCCCACCGCAACACGTGCTCTCCATGAAGGAGAACACGCTTTGCCTGAGCCAAACATCTCCCTACCTCTGTAATCAATAAAGTTGTGGCCGTTTCTAATACAGAAAATGTTCTGTTTGAGTTTGTTAATCACGTTTTAGGCTACACTGCCTGGGGTGGGGGTGGAGTGGCGCTGTGACAGAGCCTGAAACAAACAAACAAACAAACAAACAAACAAACAAACAAACAAACAATAAACAAACTTCATGGTGAGTTCCCCCACCTTTTTCCCCTAAAAAAACTACCGATGAAGGCTCATGTTGTTCATTGCAGCCTGGTTTACCACATTAGCACTGCAATGGCTTTGCTGGTTCTTTTGTAGTGCTGGTGAGGTTCTGTAGAATCTATTTGTTCTTTAATGCCCGCAGTCCTTCAGGTCAGATTTGACCTGGACAAAATGATTTGCAAGTCTCAGAAGCTGGTTTCTTAGTATCCCTAAGTTTATGAATATTCCCCTAAACCTTCTGTACAAATCAGATTGCAAAATCAGGGCTTTTTACAAGAGTCCAGAAAATGTGCTGAACGTTGGTCGGTGACCATCTGTTTCAAAGCCCAAGGACCTTACTTTGTGTTTTTGAAGCCATTTTGAAAAACAAGGGGGCATAGAAGACAAAACCTTTCCCTAATTCAACTGGAAAGGAACGGTGAGCCAGTTACTAAAAACACAGTAAATCATAACTACACATACAAATTTCCCACCCAAATTTGGACTCGCAATTAAAGGGACTGTCTAATTAGGTTGTAATTGTAATTAAATGCTTAACAGATGACCATATGCCAACCACAGTCCCTCACCTAGCAAGATGAGGTATCCTACTTCATACACAGATGCTTCCTTATCTATGGTACGAATAGGAAAGTACATAAATGTAAATATGGCTTTCTTTAGATGATCCTTTTAAACAATACTCTTTCCTAGTCCTAGAGAAGTTTTGTTGTTGGGCATGCAGTCAACGCTTCTCTTGCTTTTGCTAGTTCATTTCCTTTTCCTGTGCACATGGGTAAAAAGCTTAGCACTTCTAACTTTGCAGGGGGGAAGGAAGAAACCCCCCAATGATGACTGCAAATTGGATGACACCTTGCTCATCAGGAAGTTGCTGGAGAGAGAGGGAGAAGGGGGAGTGACTTAGCTGAGTCTAGGAATACAGCTCTATGATCTTAACCCTCCATACACTAACTAGCACTCATGCATAGTTATGTTGGACTGCAATTTCCCACACCATGGGCACTCCATCAGGGCAGGTGCATCTGATTCTACCTACAAAGGTGGTGCCTGTTTCTCAGGCACTATGTCCTGACCCTCTGCTGCTTTGCCGCCACCCTCACCAGCTGGTCAAAGTCCTGTGCTCCACTGGGGGGTGGGCGGGAGAAAGAGATGGCATAGCTCAGGCATAGGCAAACTCGGCCCTCCAGATGTTTTGGGACTACAGTTCCCATCATCCCTGACCACTGGTCCTGTTAGCTAGGGATGATGGGAGTTGTAGTCCCAAAACATCTGGAGGGCCGAGTTTGCCCATGCCTGGCATAGCTGGTACTTTCACCCTACAAAGGAAAATATACAAAACCGTGAACAGCTATAGATGAAAATGTATTGAATCATGAACCAAACAGGCAATGTCAAACAAAAAGCATACATAGGTATTTCCTCAGAGGCAAAAGCCTCTATATACTTTCAAACATTAAAGTGCTAATTCAAAGTGCAATATATAATGTTGGAGATGGTTATGCAAAGTCCATCAGATGTATGGGTCTATCTTTCCAGTGTTAAAGATGGTTAAGCAAAGTCCATCAAACGTATGGGTCTGTCTTCCCGACGGGTGGCCAGCTTCGAATCTTCCCGTTTCACCAGCAGTTTCATCAAGGACTGACCTTTGTCATCAACATAGAACTAGGATATTCCACATAAATAAGCTATTCTAAGAAACTCAAACACTCATCATTCAAATAAAGCTAACACGGACTCCAGATGTTGTTGTTTCTACGGTTCTTTCACCCTGGCATCTAAAGTCACAAGGGTAGGATCGCCCTGGGCATAGGAACCAACTCCCTCTGCACCCCTCATAAAATATTTGAGGGCGCCACGCCCCAAAATTGATGGACATTGTCATTCAAATGGTGCGTGTGCCACATAATGCAATCGATTATGCATGGCGGGGTTTGCCAGCATTTTCATTCTCTCCCGTTGCCGGATGTGTGATTGTTACATCACATGTATGTGTTTACATTCCATGCTTGGAAAGTGTGGGAACGGAAGCCAGTCCTATCTCTTCTGTTGGATTGTACTTTTCCCTCTCTCTCTTGGAGAAGATGTGAGAGGACGACATGATTGCTTTGTCCTGTTGTTGTTGTTCAGTCGTTCAGTCGTGTCCGACTCTTCGTGACCCCATGGACCAGAGCACGCCAGGCACGCCTATCCTTCACTGCCTCTCGCAGTTTGGCCAAACTCATGTTAGTAGCTTCAAGAACACTGTCCAACCATCTCATCCTCTGTCGTCCCCTTCTCCTTGTGCCCTCAATCTTTCTCAACATCAGGGTCTTTTCTAGGGAGTCTTCTCTTCTCATGAGGTGGCCAAAGTACTGGAGCCTCAACTTCAGGATCTGTCCTTCTAGTGAGCACTCAGGGCTGATTTCTTTAAGAATGGATAGGTTTGATCTTCTTGCAGTCCATGGGACTCTCAAGAGTCTCCTCCAGCACCATAATTCAAAAGCATCAATTTGTCCTGTATATATTGCTTAATAAATTACTTGGATGCCACACCTCATAGACTCAGCTTCCAGCTTTACTCTGCTGTTTGAGTGTGCACATATTTTCGGATATGTGTCGCTGCTGCGCGACAGGACTGAAGAGTTATGACCGTCCCGTGCTGCGTTCCAGAGGAAGATGCCCGGAGAGGTTTATCTCGATCTGGGGGCTGTGCGGTGCCCCCCAGCGCTTCTGACAGGGTTGACTTGCCCCCTCAATATTCAAGTTGGCACTTCTGTCCCTGGGTGTCAACATTCTAGTGTCTCATCTGCTCCTTCTTTCTCTTTCTCCTTCTCCTTCTCCTGCATCTGCCAAACAATGCTAGATCCTGACAGAGCCAAGGGAGCCATGACAGAGTGTAAGGTTGCCAGTGAGCTTTCAAACTGGTGGTAAAAAGCAGCACTTTCCTGTGGTGGGTAGTCATGTGACTACCTTTATTTGTATGCTGTTTGAGAAGGCTGCTTGCCTTCTATCACTGTGCCATTGAGAGCGTGCTCACTTATGGCTTATGTGTGTGGTACGGAAGCTGTACTACCGAGGACAGGATGGGGTTGTGCAGAGTTGTTAAGGCAGCAGAGAGCATTGTTGGCTGCTCGCTCTCCACCTTAGAGCAGATTTATGCCATGAGGTGCCACAGAAAGGCACTGGACATAGTAAAAGATCCATCGCATCCTGGTCACCGTCTCTTTGAGCTTTTGCCATTGGGACGGAGATACAGGACGATGACAACAAGAACAAGCCGTCTTAGAAACAGCTTCTTCTCCAGAGCGATCTCGGCCTTGAATGGGAAGCCTGGACTTTGAAAGTCATCTAATCTTACCTGTTATGTTGTGTCATATTGTATGGTTTTAATCAGTGTTTTTGTAGTTGTTTTGCTTTTGCGTGGAGTGCCCTATTTGGGTGGATGGAGCAGCCAAGTAATTTCGTTGTCCCCGAAGGGGACAGTGACAATAAATATATTCTATTCTATTCTATTCTATTCTATTCTATTCTATTCTATTCTATTCTATTCTATGATGGTGTTGCCTTGAAAAAGGTCCCCAACCTTACAAATTCTGTGGGAGCAAAGAAGGTTCGTCTGATGCAGTCGTGCCATATAGTGTTTTACTTGCTCTTATTATTCACATATATGTTTGAATAAGAGTGAATTTGGACAAGAACTTAAAATAATACTTTGTTACATAAGCTTTAGCCATTTCTTAAAGAAATGTATTGATTTAATGAACTCAGTTCAGTGAAAAATCTGTTGGTTTAAGCTAACTGCCATTAGTTTCAATTAAAATGTATTGATTTGAGTAAATGTTGGTTAGATTAAATGGTGCTTGACTCTGGAAAAAAACCTATTTGCTCAAGCAAAGATTGTATGATTTTTAAAGATATTTTTGGATGCACAAAAGCTCTATTGATATCCATAAAAATGTTTGGAAAGGAAAGAAATCTTTGAGATAAAGGAAAAAATATTTATTCTGAAGACACTACATTGGCTCCAGGAAAGCTGTGAATATTCTGCATATCACTGATCTGTAAACCTGCATTTTCTGCATATAGTAAATATGCCCCAGAGCACAATTCTGTGCTAACTTTACACTAGCTAGAGCGCCGTAGGATTTGGAATAAGATAGAATTTCATTTTTTTAAAATAGGCACATAAAATTTCTTCCTAATAAAGTTAATTAGAGAAAATAGATAGCATTATTTCATCATTAATATAAAGACATGGATGATGAAGGTTGTGTGAAATTTGCCCAGCGATCCCAACCATGAATTCAGGTGGGCTTACTTCCAGGTAAATGGAGTTAGGATTGTACTGTTAGTCCCCACCCACCCACCCACTCTGGTGTACTTTGACACATACCACCAGCAGAAACCCTGTGCCAGCATAACATCATTGGTATGTTGGTGCCATGTTATACCAGTATATCCCTGCCACTGGTGCATCAGTGCCAATGGAGGAGCCAAAAAGGGGTGGCATTGGAGGGAACAGTGGGCCTATGCCAAATGCTAAGCTACTCCAGACCTTGCTTCTGGCCTCTAAGCTGGCGTAATGCTATGCTGACAATTGAGGTGGTCCAACTGACAAGTTGGCCCATTTAACTGGTTGTGTTAATAACAGCAGTTCAGTAGGCACAACTAATGTATTCCAGTTGTCATGACACCACGCAGTTCCTCAGCCTGGCTGGCTTAAAACCTAGCCAAGGCAAAAGAGATGTTGTATCATCAACTTGTGAGCAACCCATATATGCTCCCGGGAAAAAGAATGATCTCCCCAGGACTGAGTAAGTTGGCGAAGAGTTAAGAGGTGGATCGAGGGACTTTGGGGGGGACAGCAGGAGAAGAGAGGTCTGCGTTGTTAGAAGTGGCTGGATCCAAGGTGAAAAGGAACATCTTGAATACTGAAAGAAGGAAACCACCAATGAGAAGGTGAATACCTGGCCTCTGGAAATGAGTTGCTGAACCAGGACTGGGCCCTCTGTGGAGAATGGGACAGAGTAGGGCTCCTTCAAATTGCCACACTTCTGAGGAATACACCATACAGTCAAACCTCGGTTCTCGAACGTAATCCGTTCCAGAAGCTTCCTGCACTCAAGCAGAAGCCGCGTCGGACGTTCAGCTTCCGAAAAATGTTCAAAAACCAGGTCATTTACTTCCAGGTTTTCAGTGTTCGGGAGCCGAGGTTTGACTGTATAAGCTCTGAAAGACAGTACAGGGGAACCCTATGATAGCTGTAAGATGTTTGCAGCATTAGTTTAGTTGGTTGGAGCATGGTGCTGATAGTGCCAAGGTCATGGGTTCGATCCCTGTGCAGGCCAGCTGCATATTCCTGCATTGTAGGGGTTGGACTAGATGATCCCCAGGGTCCCTTCCATTCTATGAGTGGCCAGTGTAGTGCAGTTTTACGAGGCAAAATGCTGTTGAGCTTGCATGCTTTCCATGGGCACCTCAATGGCCACTGTGAGAACAGCGCAATGGACTTTCTTATATTCTAAACCCCAAATACCGCCACTGTGCAAGATTGATTTATAGTCTACCGGTACTTATGTCTTTATATTTGCACTTAAAAGGCAAAGGGACCCCTGACCATTAGGTCCAGTCGTGTCCGACTCTGGGGTTGTGGCGCTCATCTCGCTTTATTGGCCAAGAGCTGGCATACAGCTTCCGGATCATGTGGCCAGCATGACTAAGCCGCTTCTGGCGAACCAGAGCAGCGCACGGAAACGCCGTTTACCTTCCCGCTCCCAGTTCCTATTTATCTACTTGCACTTTGACATGCTTTCAAACTGCTAGGTGGGCAGGAACAGGGACCGAGCAACGGGAGCTCACCCCATTGCAGGGATTCGAACCACCGACCTTCTGATCAGCAAGCCCTAGGCTCTGTGGTTTTTAACCCACAGCGCCACCTGAGTCCCTATATTTGCACTTAGACTCCCTTTAACTTGGATTTTCCATGCTTGGATAGGTGTGCAGGCAGGCAGTCAAACCAGCCTGCTGCTGCAACTACTGATACTGCAATATAATCTGAACTGACCCAAAGATGACTGCTCAGTGTTCTCTTCATCCACCTTGTGCTGTTCTGCCTCACCTCCTCCTTTTCCTCTGGCTCCATAATTTAATAAGTTATGTGTCCTTGTTCCTCAATTTGACCCTTTTACATGGTTTTGTATGTTTTGTGGTGTTTTATGCATTGTGACTTGCCGTTATTTTTATTGATTATAGTTTAGTAATTCTTTATTGTAATTGAAAAGTGTAAACTGTTTATTATTATTTGCTGATTTTAATTTCAGTGTTTACTATTATATTCTAATGGATTATTGAATATTGCTTTGTTTGATATAAGTTGTTTATTCCAAAGCTATTGTGACACATTTTTGTCACAAAAAAGATTGTTATTACGTGTGTGATCTTTGCTGTCTATTTTGTTGTTTTTTCAGCTTGTAAACCGCCTTGTGTCTAGCAATATAGAAAAGGGGTAGACAAATTAAAAGTGAAGTGAAGTGAAACGAAGAGGAGGCAAAGCAGGGCTCCAGTAGCATGAGCTCATTTCTCAACGCCCCTCGTCATCACAAAACAAAATGGCGGTGATAGTACTTCTGTGACCCACCTGTTGAAGTGTTGTAGACCATCTCAATTCATACCACATTTTGTAATGGGAAGAGATACTGTGAGACCAGGCCATAGTCCAAAGCAGCAGCTTGAGTTGGGTTCAGGTGTCCTTAGTATCTGTCTTTGTGCAGCATAGAGAGCACACATTCCATGTGTTCTCAACTCTGCTGTCACTAAGAGGGTAGGCTGCCAAATTTTGAACCAGCTTCTGAACCCTTCAGGAGCAGCTCTGCGTAAATCCTCCATAATGTTACACAGCCATGAATGACAGCGGCTGGATTTCTCTCCATCTAGGGAACATCAATGCTCATGAATAAGATGTGATCCAAGCTGTGAATCACTGCTGCCAGAGGTTGGCGGGGGGGGGGGGTATAGTAAGTTGAAGTATCTAATTTTCACTGGTGAGTGGTAGGAAAATGACACCTGTTCTGCAGTTTGGGAGACTCACAGTTTCAGTGAGGTGGAATTAGTTACCATTTTCTCCTGAATACTGTTCAGCACCATTGTTCCTTCCAAATGATGAGACTTCTCTCACCTTCCTAGATTCTTCCATCAAGGGATGGAGCTAAGCATATTTGGTTGCCTGATAATACTGCTGGGAGCAGTGTGGTTGCACTGATTCCATACTCTCCAACATTTCTCTGATGAAAATAGGGACATCCTATTCCAGTGGTGGCTAACCTTGGCACTCCAGATGTTTTGGTACCACAACTCCCATCATCCCTGACCACTGGTCCTGTTAGCTAGGGATGATGGGAGTTGTAGTTCCAAAACATCTGGAGTGCCAAGGTTAGCCACCACTGTCCTATTCCCTTCTTCTTCTTCTTCTTCTTCTTCTTCTTCTTCTTCTTCTTCTCATCATCATCATCACCATCATCATTCTATTTATACCCTGCCCATCTGACTGGGTTGCCCCAGCCACTCTGGGCAGCTTCCAACATATAAAAACATAATAAAACAGTAAACATTTTAAAACTTTCCTATACTGGGCTACCTTCAGATGGCTCAAGGACCGCATGGCTCCATACCCTCCAACATTTATCCGATGAAAATAGGGGCGTCCTAAGGAAAAGTGGGACATTCCAAGATCAGAAACCGGGATGGCTTCTGTCAATTGGGGACCGTCCTGGAAAATAGTGGCAGTTGGAGGGTCTGTGATTCTGAGGTCCTGATTCATGGGTTTCCAATAGGCATCTGCTTGGTCACCGTAAGAACAGGATGCTGTACTAGATGGGCCTGGGGCCTGATCCAGCAGAGCTCTTCTTCTGTGAATGAGGGAAAATGAGTCAACAGTGTGATGCAGCAGTTAAAAAAGCCAATGCAATTCTGGGCTGCATCAATAGGAGTATAGCATCTAGATCAAGGGAAGTAATAGTACCACTGTATTCCGCTCTGGTCAGACCTCACCTAGAATACTGTGTCCAGTTCTGGGCACCACAGTTCAAGAAGGATACTGACAAGCTGGAACATGTCCAGAGGAGGGCAACCAAAACGGTCAAAGGCCTGGAAACGATGCCTTATGAGGAACGGCTTAGGGAGCTGGGTATGTTTAGCCTGGAGAAGAGAAGGTTAAGGGGTGATATGATAGCCATGTTCAAATATATAAAAGGATGTCATATAGAGGAAGGAGAAAAGTTGTTTTCTGCTGCTCCTGAGAAAAGGACACGGAGCAATGGATTCAAACTAAAAGAAAGAAGATTCCACCTAAACATTAGGAAGTACTTCCTGACAGTAAGAGCTGTTCGACAGTGGAATTTGCTGCCAAGGAGTGTGGTGGAGTCTCCTTCTTTGGAGGTCTTTAAGCAGAGGCTTGACAGTCACCTGTCAGGAATGCTTTGATGGTGTTTCCTGCTTGGCAGGGGGTTGGACTGGATGGCCCTTGGGGTCTCTCCCAACTCTATGATTCTATTATTCTAAGGCAATTTAGACAAACAAGTGGATATTTCCCACTAGAAGCGCTTAAAACATCAAAAGGGAAGCCATAATAATAATAATAATAATAATAATAATAATAATAATAATAATTTATTATTTGTACCCCGCCCATCTGACCGGGTCCCCCCAGCCACTCTGGGCGGCCTCCAACAAACACTAAAATACATTAAAATATTACAGATTAAAAACTTCCCTAAACAGGGCTGCCTTCAGGTGTTTTCTAAAGGTCATGTAGTTGTTGATCGCTTTGACCTCTGAAGGGAGGGCGTTCCACAGGGCGGGCGCCACTACCGAGAAGGCCCTCTGCCTGGTTCCCTGTAGCTTTGCTTCTCGCAGTGAGGGAACCATCAGAAGGCCCTCGGCGCTGGATCTCAGTGTCTGGGCAGAACGATGGGAGTGGAGACGCTCCTTCAGATATACAGGACTGAGGCCGTTTAGGGCTTTAAAGGTCAGCACCAACACTCTGAATTGTGCTCGGAAACGTACTGGGAGCCAATGTAGATCTCTCAGGACCGGTGTTATGTGGTCATGGCGGCTACTCCCAGTCACCAGTCTAGCTGCCGCATTCTGGATCAATTGCAGTTTCCGGGTCACCTTCAAAGGTAGCCCCACGTAGAGCGCATTGCAGTAGTCCAAGCGGGAGATAACCAGAGCATGCACCACTCTGGCGAGAGTGGAATAGTTTTGGCTTAGCCCTAACTGCTGGTGATTTCTCAACACTGATATCACATACTGAGCCTCCTGGAATGCTGAGTAATATAAATTTTGCTGAACTCCCAGCAATCTGCCTTGTTAGAGCCTCATTAAACACTGGCTGCTATGAACAAGTGTTTGTGGGGGTGCTGCTGCTAATGATGATGAGGGAACTTACTGCTCAGCAATTAATTTCTCACTTCCTTGCAATACTTCACAGATACTCTGCAGGCACAGCTACCCCACAAACAGCTGCTAAGTAGTAGCCAATGTAAATGAGGTGTTAACAATGCTGTTTCCTGGGTGGCCAGGAGAAAACAGGCATCTTATCTCTAGTCTCCTAAGAGCAGGCTTTAATCAAGGAACTGTGGGAGAGGTCAGTTACCAGAGTTTATAGGTATGCTGGGCCAGTTTAAAATACAGAATTGTAGGTTGATTCAGTAAGGAAAACAGCTACAGCTGCAGTCAGATGTAGTGGGGAGGGGAAGCACAGGGGTAGTTGCCACGGGCGCAAAATTGTTAGGGATGCAAAATTTCAACACCCGGTGTTTCCTCAGTATAGTGGTGTGCTTCCATCACTGAGCTTCATTGAAAACGGCTGCTACGTGTGAACCAGGAAGTGGTTATCTCTGTGGCTGCAATTTCCTAGGTGATGTGGATGCCCTCCAGCTGTTTTGGGACTACAATTCCCAACATCCCTGACGACTGGTCCTGTTAGCCAAGGATGATGGGCGTTGTATTCCCAAAACAGCTGGAGGGCCTAGTTTGGCCATCACTGTGTTAGGCATTTGAACGCGCATGCATTCTCCATCTGTTTCTCTCATTCCCACCTCAACGTGGCCCCGGGCTCTGGCAACCCATGCCATGCCACTGGCTGCAGTTGATTGTGGGTCCTACTTTACTTACAATGGGCAAATGTGAACCTGCAGGATGGTGGATTAAGGACACACGTGTTTGCCTTTTGAGGTTGTTTTTGCGCTAATGCTCCTCTAATAAGGAATGAAAAGGGAAATATTAAATATGACCTTTCCTTCTTGGCACGAGCACTAGCTTTATTAAATTTTAAGATTTATCTCAATCCTCCTTCAATACCTCAAAAATAGTCTTTTATTAAGGTTTTGGTTATAAGCACATTTATTTAAATTTAATCAGTTGATTGATCTGTCAAGACTGGTGATTAATCAACTTTTTCTCTTAACCTGTTATGGTATACTTTTGCTCCCCATGGTCCTTGGCCACGCATATCTGGCAACGAGCCCAATTTAGAAGGGACCTCGCTTTCATTTTCAAATCCTGCTGTCACATGAAATGATCAAATAATTTCACTTTTGATGGTTTGGACCTACACTTCTTAATCACTTAAACGGTTTTATTTTTATTTTTAATTGGGTCACAAGCCTAACTATTTACGAATTTATGAGCTTTTCTTTTAATTGCTTAGCAACTCGGTTGCTAACTACCCTGTTTCCCCTTTTTTAATACGTAGTCATAAAGTAAGCCATGGCAGGTTTTTTTTTACCTTTGTGAGAAGTAAGACGTACCCCAAAAGTAAGCCGTGGTGCTGCCATTGTTCCTGTCACCTCCTCAGCCCCTCCTGTGTGCACAGGGAGCCAGCGAACCAGTGAGAGGCACAGAGGAAAACGTGCCTCTTGCGGAGTTCTGCCCCGCCTGCTCAGCGCGCAGGGGGAGGCTGTACTGTACCATACTGACGTAATAAAAATAAGACATCCCCCGAAAATAAGCCACCCTGTGTTTTTTTGAGGAAAAGAAATTATAAGACGGTGTCTTAAAAAGGGGGAAAGACGGTAGTTTCTCTATTTTTCATTTTAGTAATATTTTCTTTGTCATACTAATTTAGCAAGAAGAGAGTGTTTGCTATTAAATGACAAGAATGGATTTGCAAATTCCTAGGAGCTTGGCCCTTTATTTTTGTTAACCATTTTGTTTGCACATCGGCTTTCCTCTCATAGTTTACATTTTAAATATATTCATACAATATTACATTTGATATGGCATTTGTTTGTGTTTTGTAAAAGAAATGAGACATTAAAAATATTTTTTTATTATATAGTTTCGAAATGCATTGGAACTGTCTGTTGAATAATATTTGAGCTTACCATTCTTTGCCGGTTACACTTCTCCGTGCATGCCTATCTTGCAACATATATATTTGCCCCCTGCAGCATTGGTCATGCTTTGACACACACCAAAATAAACAGGATTACAGACAGGATTCTCTCCTGGCCTTACCTGAAAACACAAGGGATTGAACCCAGAGCTTCTGCATGTAAAGCTCAATGACTGAGCTTTCCAAACTCTTGTGACTGGTATGAAACAAGGAAGACACAACTAGAACATTTGCATTGAGTTTATATTGCCCTCACAGTCTATTACTCAGAAGGGGGGTGGGAATGGTCTCAGGACTATTTAATTGCTCATCGTCTAACATTGGGTATGCCATCCAATGCCAACAGTGCCCTTCAGCTCTCTATATTGGACAAACAGGCCAAACCCTACGCCAAAGGATAAATGGACATAAATCTGACATCAGGAATCACAAGACAGAGAAACCAGTAGGAGAACACTTCAATCTCCCAGGACACTCTATACAAGATCTCAAAGTAGCTGTCTTATTGCAAAGGAATTTCAGAAATAGACTGGAAAGAGAAGTTGCTGAATTGCAACTCATTACCAAGCTTAAAACCATGGAGAGACCTGGTCTGAACAAAGACATTGGATTCTTATCTCATTATACATGACAAAGTTATTTTTAACCTTCTCACCCCTTGCTTTTTCCTATTAGACCAATTGCAGTCGTTAACAGTCGCCAACAGGTTTACCACAGCTATCAGCCTATCACCCACTCCCACCACCCCTCTGAGTAATACCCCTCCCACCCTCTCACTATATATAAGGGTCTGGTGACTTCTGTTTCAGTGTATCTGAAGAAGTGTGCATCATGCACACGAAAGCTCATACCAAGAACATACTTAGTTGGTCTCTAAGGTGCTACTGGAAGGAATTTTTTTATTTTTTATTTTGTTTTGCAGCATCAGTTCCTGTAAGTATTATATATACATATGGCACACATTGTTTAGGCAGGTATCTAGATAATCAGGGCTAGTATGTCATGTAGTATCAGCCACCCGCAACAAACAATTTTCATATAGCCCCACATCCTTTCTTACAAGGCAGTTGTAAAAAAATAATACTTTTTTATTTCTTTATTGGCTTTATTCCAGCTGTCCAATTTATACTGGGCACGTGAGGTATGTCATTAGATGGGAACCACCAGCTATCGTTGTTCATTTAAGCAAGTATATTCCAGCCATCAGAACCAATTTCAGAAACATGTTTAAGTTTTTGAATAAAAGAAATGGAGAAAAGGCAACTTCCTACTGATGGCTATAAAAATACGTAAGGGCTGTGGATGTTACAGGCATTGGAAGGCAAAGGAGTTTTATACTGATTTGATTATGGCCTTGCAGCAAATCCCCTGGCAGGATTAGGTTAGAAGAAAGAGTGATCTCTTACTGCTGGTTAACTGCACTTCTGATATGTTTGGTTTAAATTAGGTGTGTTTGTGTGTGTGTAATATAGTCTGACATATACTAGCAAATAATCCAAAATAGGGGAAAAAATGTAGACAAGATATATTCGAATGGGAAATGCGTTTAATGGTTTATATAGCAATTTTGATGCAGAGGGACATGCTGAAATTATCAATTTTACTCCTACCACCTTATTACAACTGGAAATTTCTTCAAGGACTATGCTAAGGCCACAATCCTAACACTCTAATGCTGATGGCTAGGGTGTGTGGGTATAGTTGCCCTCCACTAGCCTCTGCCAATGAAGAGGAGTGCCACTGTCTGGAACAAGCTTGAGCTCTGCTGGAGGCCTGATCTTTGCCTAAGTGGTCAGTAAGCTACCACTAGTGGAAAGCTCCAAACTGGAGCATCTGGGAACAGGGAAACACAAACGGTAAGGCCCTCTGGTGTACCAGCCTACAGCAAAATCCCTCTTTCAGTTCCTCTGGAAGGCTGCATTCCTACACACGGTTTTGTGGGAGTACCGTGTTTTCCCGAAAATAAGACACAGTCTTATATTTTTTCCCCTCAAGAAAACACACTATGGCTTATTTTCGGGGGATGTCTTATTTTAACCGCTCCACGTCGGTACGCTGCATAGCCACGCCTATCCAGGCTGTCTTAAGGGAGGCGTCGTGTCACAAAGGCTTATTTTCAGGGTATGGCTTATATTGCAGAAAATACCTCAAGGCAGCCCTATTTAGGGAAGTTTTTAATTTGTGATATTTTAATGTATTTTGGTGTCTGTTGGAGGCCACCCAGAGTGGCTGGGGGGACCCGGCCAGATGGGCGGGGTATAAATAAAAAAAATATTATTATTATTATTGCACAAATGCATAGAAATCCTGCTATGGCTTATTTTATGAGTATGTCTTATTTTCGGGGAAACACAGTAGGTTCTCTTGAAATCAGTAGGCTTTCTTCTGAATAGACATGTTTATAGTAGAATATGGAATAAAGAGGCAGCAGGAGAATTTCAGTTAAAACCACAGACAGTACAAAGCATACCTGGGTGGCAAAGGACTCAGAGTTCTGATGGTACAATAAAATGGAGTTTTCTGTACATAATGTGGCAGGATGAGAATTCATGTGAGGATACGGCTCATGACAGTAAGGAATAGAATGAGGGAGGATATATGAGAAGGACATTTGGGGGTAAGTTTCCTGCATGGAGCACTGAGATTTAACTGTGTGACCTCCATTAACATTTGTAGGATTCACAAAGCTCAATCCCCATGTGGTATGCTGCAAATGTACCCCTAAGTATTAAGAACACACAACAATTAAAAGAACTATAAATAGACAGGTTCAGAACTGGGAAGAAACAAGTTAGAGCCGGTGAGGCAATACAAGGCCTTGAGGAGCACTCTCCCTCTTTCAATCACTGAAAATAACTGGAGTGGGGGGAGGAATCCAGCATTGAGACAACTTAATTATAGACTTGAGCCTCAAGGAGGCCAAGATTGATCTGATACCTTTCTTGAGCAAAAACTGAGGGGGGCGGGGAATGCCGAAACTGCTTAGGCAGAAGTTTGTGTGTTCCACCTTAGGAACATGGAGACAACTGTAGAAGAAGCTTTTCATCAGGAGAGAGTTTCATATTAGGAATAGCTCTCAGAAAGTTGCTGACTATTGGAAACAGAAGATCAGGGTACAATAGGCCACAATAACCTCGGTGGTTATTGTGGGAGATTTTGCAATTGAACCTAACAATGCATATCTATGCTAGTTAGTAAATGAAAGGGTTAAGGAGCACAGAGCTCTAAATTGCTAGAGAAGGCTCGGCTAGGTCAGGCTCCCCTCACATTTGGTGAGGGAGGAAGTAAGGGTTATTTCCTGTTCCTCTCTTCTCTTTGAACCATATAACGGAGTCAAACATCTTAGGCTGGGCCTCCAGACTTAGATTGTGTGTTTGAGATTAGCTTTTGTATTTTGCAGCCCAGAATACCTTGCCTTTGTTGTTTCTGCTGTAGCATTGAACAATGCATAAGTGAGACCTTTGATTACTGTAAGTAAAGCATTTCAACTTACTTAAGGTTGTACTCTGTTCACTCTGAAAGGGGTAGAGGTGGGGAACAACAATTATAAATGCTTAATACGTGAATTTAAAGATCTAGCAACCTATATTTCCTGGCTTTGCAAATGCTGAATGTATTTCTGTTTTAAACTCTGCTGGGGGTTCTTTTGGCTAGAGAGTGACTGAAGCCACAATATTTTTTTAATTCAGGTAGTCAGCTGTTGTTGTTTTATTGCAGTTTCCCACACACATGGGACTTCTGAATTAACTGGTATTCCCCAGTTATTTCCCAACAGTTGTTAACTTGTTTGCTTGTTTGCTTGCCTGTTTCCTTTATATCCCCCTGAGGGGAGGGGCAGAGAACACATAGTTGTTCATATATGGTCCATAGACTGCTTCCAATTTTAGGAAGTATGTGGGGTTTTCTTTGGTTGTTGGTAATATTTATTATTGTTGTTGCTGTTTAGTCGTTTAGTCGTGTCTGACTCTTTGTGACCCCATGGACCAGAGCATGCCAGGCACTCCTGGCTTCCACTGCCTCCTGCAGTTTGGTCAGACTCATGTTGATAGCTTCGAGAATGCTGTCCAACCATCTTGTCCTCTGCCGTCCCCTTCTCCTTGTGCCCTCCATCTTTCCCAACATCAGGGTCTTTTCCAGGGAGTCTTCTCTTCTCATGAGGTGGCCAAAGTATTGGCGCCTCAGCTTCAGGATCTGTCCTTCCAGTGAGCACTCAGGGCTGATTTCCTTAAGAATGGATAGGTTTGATCTTCTTGCAGTCCATGGGACTCTCAAGAGTCTCCTCCAGCACCATAATTCAAAAGCATCAATTCTTCGGCCATCAGCCTTCTTTATGGTCCAGCTCTCACTTCCATACATCACTAATGGGAAAACCATAGCTTTAACTATACGGACCTTTGTCGGCAAGGTGATGTCTCTGCTTTTTAAGACGCTGTCTAGGTTTGTCATCGCTTTTCTCCCAAGAAGCAGGCGTCTTTTAATTTCGTGACTGCTGTCACCATCTGAAGTGATCATGGAACCCAAGAAAGTAAAACCACTCACTGATTTTTATTAATCACATTAATATTTATTAATCACATTTTAAAAAATGAAACCCAAAGCAACTTACAAAGATGAGCATTAGATACAAAGATAAAAAACCATGCTAAAACAACCTAAGATGCACAAATGATACATATGTTAAAATTATCAGTAATAAGACAGTAATGAGGCTTACAGTCTAAAGTCATGTCACAAAGGAGAAAGGGATTGAGAGAGAGGAAGGAAAAAAATAAATTCAGTTTTCATAGTGACTGGCTGGAATGGAAACTGTTCAAGAAGAGGAGTCGCTGGTTTCCCATTCCATTGGCTCTGCTTCCTTCCTTTCCCTCTTCCGCAGTCTAATGGAATGGGCCAGTAGTTTATTCCAGGGCAAGAAAGCTTCATGTGTGCATTCTTTTTGTCAGTTGGAGTAGACAGGGCTCAGAGCTATATGGACCTGACTCAGAATAAGACAGCTTCATATATTCAAAAGTCTTTTCCATGTGCTCCAAGGCCTGCTAGGCTTTTTCTATACTGGACAAACCTATGGAGCAAGTTCCAAAGGTATTGGCCTCCAAAGGACATGCCCTACCACCGACCCTAGAAATTCTAATTTCAGGCATCAACAGCTAAGATACCCCAGCAGACTTCAACTGTCATGGAAGGGCACCTGGGAAGGTGGCGCCTCTTAAATGACTCTGGCTTGGAAAAGATAACACAAAGCCCTCTCTCAGGTGATTATTCAAGCAAGTAGGAATTAAATGAAGAAGAGAAAGGGGGTGAGCAAATGAAGAGCGATGAAATCAATGAAGGACAAAGAAGACAGAACAAGGCAAACAAAAATATCAATACAAGGAACAAATAGTTGTCTGGAGGAGTTACCCGACTGTTTCCATGTGCCAAAACTTGGACTGAAATATACTGAAGCAAAATCTCCCCATGTACTTTTTGTTCAGTGGTTCTGATTGTTTTAAAGACTTCCTAACACCAACATTGCTTGGCCGACTGTTGTATGACTCGGCAAGTGTAGCCCTGCTAGTGGTCCATGGTTTCTTTCCCAAAAATATCCAGAACATGCCCCAACTAAGTTTTAACGGGGGATATATTTTGAACTGAAGAAAGGCTGATGGGCCTGTAGCATGGCTGCATTCCATTACTCACTCCAAAGGGCTTCATAATCCTCTGCAGCATAAACGGTAACAGAGTCCTCTGTGTGTGTGTGTGTGTGTGTGTGTGTGTGTGTGTGTGTGTGTTGCATGGTTTCACCTTAGCCGCTCTCGGTCCTGCATGAGTTGAGAGCCAGGCAAATGGGGAAACTTTGTCAGCAGCTCTGTTGCTCTTCACACTGTCAAAGAGGGAGTTAAAGCGCCTCTGACCTGGGTCATAGGACGCGGGTGGCACTGTGGTTTAAACCACAGAGCCTAGGGCTTGCCGATCAGAAGGTCGGAGGTTTGAATCCCCGCGACAGGGTGGGCTCCCATTGCTCGGTCCCTGCTCCTGCCAACCTAGCAGTTCGAAAGCACATCAAAGTGCAAGTAGATAAATAGGTACCGCTGCAGTGGAAAGGTAAACGGCGTTTCCATGTGCTGCTCTGGTTCGCCAGAAGCGGCTTTGTCATGCTGGCCACATGACCTGGAAGCTGTATGCCGGCTCCCTCAGCCAATAATGCGAGATGAGCGCGCAACCCCAGAGTCAGTCACGACTGGACCTAATGGTCAGGGGTCCCTTTACCTTTACCTTTTACCTGGGTCTTGCTTCAGGTACATATTGAAGAGATTGCTGAGGTTCCACAGCTGCCTTGCAGACCAGGCAGAAGGGCTCTGGGGGCAGGATTGAGTCCTCAGACTGCCAGTTGCCTATCCAAATCTAGAGGAATTAATTTCCCTCAGGTGTCTGGTGAAAATACTGTTCTGGCTGGAGCTATGAGACCTAAAAAGGAGCAGAGAGATAATTACGCATGAGCATTTACACATGTTAGTGTTACATTTTTTTATGAGCTTTGTGCTCATGCATGTTCTTCCTTTACAAAATACCTTTAAAGCTTCCAGTCAAGTTTCTAAATGTAAACTCTATACCTTTTCTTTATAAACTACCTATACATTTCACCAGTCCTCATTCTCTATAAACTGCCTATGCATTTCAGCAATCCTCAGCGGCATACTAGTCTTTAATGCCCTCAAATGTAATACAAATAAGTCGTGAAAGGGGTGAGTAAGGAATTAATGTTTAGTTCAGAATATAACTGATCTGTAGAAAGGACTTTATGATCTGAAAATAGAGGCAATGTATGTACTTTTGTAACAGAAGAAGAAGAAGAAGAAGAAGAAGAAGAAGAAGAAGAAGAAGAAGAAGATTTAGTTCCCAACTGTAGCAGGATAACACATATGACACATCAACTCCGCACTTTCTGTCTCCTTCATCTTCCTTGTCACTCTCAAGTTTAGGACGCTTCATCCAGAAGGGTTGAATATGTTGAGGACGCTTCATCCAGAAGGGTTGAATTCAGAAATGGATCTTGGTTGTTTTATTTAGTTCAGCTGTAGGAGTGATGCCACTTTAACTGCAGTCAGTCTTGATTATCATGTAACTCACCAGGTGTCATGAATGGGTTTATAAGCCTCTGTAGTTCTGGTTACCTTTAGCAGTGGTTACATATTTTATGACCACTGCTCCGTGAAAATTCTATCGTATGGTTAGGTATGTTATTATTTGTTATTATATTGGTACATTATGTTATGTATATTTATATCATTGTATATTTATATTTATTATTATATTATATATATATTATATTATATTTATTATATATATTTATTATTATATCACTGTATTGTATTGTTTTCATGGATTACTGAGGTGCATATCCATACAGGTGTTTAGTTGTTTTTCTGTTTCTTTCTTACAGTTATTTTGTGCTGAAGAAGATACTAACGAAACAGTGGCATTACCGGAACACTGTCCTTTGCCTTTTTGTTATTTCATAAGAGCAAATATATATATATATATATCACTTTCAAACCATCGTTGGCCGTTGTGTTGCTTATTTTTGGTTTTCTGCTTAAAGAGTGCAACATGCAGGTTTTTTTTGTCACACTCAAGTTCTGGACTGGACATCTACCCGTCAGGGCACCAAACTCAATAAACACAGTTCCTACTGGAAGACCGGACAAATGACAGAACAGTAGCAGTGGCGAAGTTTCTATCGGTGGTTGCAAGAACCAATGACCCCTATTCCTAAGCCTGAACAAAATGCTTGTGTAACCTGAAGACGGGCTGTCGAAATTGTGTATTGTTTTGTAATGAATTGTTGGGTCTCTGGACCGTAATAAAGATTTGATTGATTGATTGATTGATAAACACAGTATTTTGCCTTTTCCTCCATATAAGACTCTTGCTAAATTATTTCAACTTACACAGTTAGGGCTATTGTCAAACAAAGCTATATAAAGTTCAGGACATTCTACACATTAACCACCACCCTTCTTTGGATTTCAGGAAAGGTTAGGGCACTGGTGGCAGTTAGCTCAGTGAGCAAGCAAATGCCTTAAAATGATCAGGTTCCTATTTACATATGTATGTGCAAATGTACCACTCACTGTTCTGTTTGTGAAATCCGCAAAGCAATGCACAAACAAATTAAAAATAAAATAAAATAAACATAATGGAGGATATTTGTAGAAACAACAGCAGGAGGGACAGTTACAAATTGGACAGGCAAGCTGGAACATAAGATTAGTTATGGTGTGAATGTGATATAATTCAATGTTTTTGGAAGCAAGTTGTCAGGACATGTTATATAGTTATGAGTCTTGATCTTGCCTTCTTGTTACTAAATCGTTTTGAGAAACAATTTATAAACATGGGAAGTTGTTCTACCACTGCAGCTGAAATGTCCACGCAACAGATTCCAAAAAAACCACAAAGAATTAAACCCACCAAATAAACGGGTGGGGGATAAGGAAACAAAGGATTTCAAAGGTTTGTGGGGATCGCATAATCATAGAATCATAGAATCATAGAGTTGGAAGAGACCCCAAGGGCCATCCAGTCCAACCCCCTGCCAAGCAGGAAACACCATCAGAGCATTCCTGACAGGTGGCTGTCAAGCCTCTGCTTAAAGACCTCCAAAGAAGGAGACTCCACCACACTCCTTGGCAGCAAATTCCACTGTCGAACAGCTCTTACTGTCAGGAAGTTCTTCCTAATGTTTAGGTGGAATCTTCTTTCTTGTAGTTTGAATCCATTGCTCCGTGTCCTCTTCTCAGGAGCAGCAGAAAACAACCTTTCTCCCTCCTCTATATGCCATTCTTTTATATATTTGAACATGGCTATCATATCACCCCTTAACCTTCTCTTCTCCAGGCTAAACATACCCAGCTCCCTAAGCCATTCCTCATAAGGCATCGTTTCCAGGCCTTTGGCCATTTTGGTTGCCCTCCTCTGGACACGTTCCAGCTTGTCAGTATCCTTCTTGAACTGTGGTGCCCAGAACTGGACACAGTATTCCAGGTGAGGTCTGACCAGAGCGGAATACAGTGGTACTATTACTTCCCTTGATCTAGATGCTATACTCCTATTGATGCAGCCCAGAATTGCATTGGCTTTTTTAGCTGCTGCATCACACTGTTGACTCATGTCAAGTTTGTGGTCTACCAAGACTCCTAGATCCTTTTCACATGTACTGCTCTCAAGCCAGGCGTCACCTGGCTTGAGAGCAATGGCTAATGGTGAAGCTGACTTTTTTCTTCACCTGGCTAATGGTGAAGCTGACTTTTCAGATGAGCAGAGCCTAATCTGAGAAACAAAGTATCTTTTTGGAAAAGAGGCATGTGTTAATCATTTGCTTTGAGAACCCTCTTTGACCTTATGCATGGCTGTCAGTGCTCTTTGGGTTCTTTGTAGGTTTATTTGACGTATATGGTAAGTTTTTAGAGTTTATAGCTATTGCTTCTGTGTTGCAATGTCCTATACTGTAGATATACAGTGGTACTATAACCCAAAGGGAATGTTATCTCACTTTCTGGCTGCAGTCCCTTATCCACCTTGGCTTACGCAAATTGTTAACAAGATCAAACAAATTGGCCTAAACCCCGAAGACCTCTTTAGTGGACCCTTGAATAAGGCAAAAACATCTATTACTCAGAGGCTTCTCGATATCAAACTGCAAAAAGAAGACGTCTTATTTCCTGATAATTACAGGTGTCTAAAATCTTGGCCCAACTTTTCAGCTGCCCCTTATTTATCTAATATTACTTATGAATCATATAGATGGGCTTTTTCCAGAGCCCGATTTGAGGCACTGCCTACAGCTGTACTACACGGCAAATTCCTGCGGGTACCAATCCATGAGCGCCTATGCCCATGCATGACCAATAAGGTGGAATCTGTTACTCACATTCTTCTATTCTGTGAACTTTACAGTGAAGAACGGTCTCGTCTTATATTACCCCTTTTATCAAAATTTAAACCCTTGCAATATTATCTGGAATTTATTCCTGAAATCCTACGCAAATTCTTTTTGGAAGACTCTTTGAGCTCAGTATCCTATGCTGTGGCCAAGTTTTGCACCTTAGCCATCAAAAAACGCAAATCGCTTCTACAGGAAAATATACTATAAATTTCTTTTGTGCCATTGGTTTTTTTTTCTAATCCTTAGGATTTTGACGCCTTGTAGCGATATTCTGATCGCTGGTTTGGAATTATACTGTACTGTATTATATTGCTGGCTTTTGCTGTAATAAACTGAGTTGAGACATACAGTGGTACCTCGGGTTAAGAACTTAATTCGTTCTGGAGGTCCGTTCTTAACCTGAAACTGTTCTTAACCTGAAGCACCACTTTAGCTAATGGGGCCTCCCCCTGCCGCCGCGCCGCTGCCGCGCCATTTCTGTTCTCATCCTGAAATAAAGTTCTTAACCCAAGGTACTATTTCTGGGTTAGCGGAGTCTGTAACCTGAAGTGTCTGTAACCTGAAGCATCTGTAACCTGAGGTACCACTGTATATACTTTATAGCTCTCACTTCTGAAAGTGGTAGGACACACCTTGCAAGACCCATCTTGCTGATTTTAGGTTTTAGCGATACCACTGTGAAATTTGTAAGGGGCCACTGTGCTGAGAGTCAGGGCCGGATTTTGGTTTGATGAGGCCCTAAGCTACTGAAGGTAATGGGGCCCTTTATATGTCCAGCTGTCCTTTGTCAACAACAAATTGCCCCTGTTTTTTGTGTTGAATACCGTATTTTTCCATGTATAAGACTAGGTTTTTTCCTTAAAAATAATGTCAAAAATTAGGGGGTGTCTTATACATGGATGCATCTCCCCCCATTTTCTTAAATCTGAGTCCCCCAAAATAGGGGGCATCTTATACATGGGGACAGCTTATAGACGGAAAAATACAGTATGTGCTATATGGTAATTTATGGACCTAATAGGTATCTAAAGCCATTTGCACATAGCAAAATATGTATTTTATCAAAGTAATTGTTGAACTGAAATACAATTAAGAAGTTGCTGTATGTAGGTTTTATTTTATTTGTTTTTTATCTTATATTTTGGAAATGTACATCCAGTTTTTTCCCCTTAATTTTTTGGGGTCCCCAAGAGAGTGGGGCCCTTAGCTATAGCTTGTTTTGCTTATACGTAAATCCAGCACTGCTGAGAGTGATCATAGAATCATAGAATTGTAGAGTTGGAAGATATCAGAACCCCTAGCCCACCCCCTTTCAATGAATGAATCTTTTCCCCAGCATGGGGCTCGAACCCATTGCTCTACCTCTCTTTCAAATCAGAACCAGTGAAGGCGGTGAAGGTCCTGTGTGAGTGCCTGGAGGCGGTTGGAGGATGGATGGTGGCTAACAGATTGAGGTTGAATCCTGACAAGACAGAAGTACTGTTTTGGGGGGATGGGGTGGGTGGGGGTGGGGGATTCCCTGGTCCTGAATGGGGTAATTGTGCCCCTGAAGTTTTGTTTTGTTGCAACAATCTTGCTGCAAGAATTGTGCGCAACCTGGGAGTCATTTTGGACTCACAGCTGTCCGTGGAGGCGCAGGTTAACTCTGTGTCCAGGGCGGCTGTCTGCCAGCTCCATCTGGTACGCAGGCTGAGACCCTACCTGCCCGCGGACTGTCTCGCCAGAGTGGTGCATGCTCTAGTTATCTCCCGCTTGGACTACTGCAATGCGCTCTACGTGGGGCTACCTTTGAAGGTGACCCGGAAACTGCAATTAATCCAGAATGTGGCAGCTGGACTGGTGACTGGGAGTGACCGCCAGGACCACATAACACCGGTCCTGATCTACATTGGCTCCCAGTACGTTTCCGGGCACAATTCAAAGTGTTGGTGCTGACCTTTAAAGCCCATAACGGCCTCGGTCCTGTATACCTGAAGGAGCGTCTCCACCCCCACCGTTCAGCCCGGACACTGAGATCCAGCGCCGAGGGCCTTCTGGCGGTTCCCTCACTGCGAGAAGCAAAGCTACAGGGAACCAGGCAGAGGGCCTTCTCGGTAGTGGCGCCCGCCCTGTGGAACGCCCTCCCAGCAGAGGTCAAAGCGATAAACAACTACCTGACATTTAGAAAATACCTGAAGGCAGCCCTGTTTAGGGAAGTTTTTAATCTGTGATATTTTAATGTATTTTGATATTTGTTGGAAGCCGCCCAGAGTGGCTGGGGAGACCTGGCCAGATGGGCGGGGTATAAATAATAAATTATTATTATTATGGCCCTAAGATTAAGAGTCTTGTGCTGTATCGACTGAGCTATCCTGTGTTATCAGTGTTGAACAATTGACCCAGAGTGCCCAAGGCAAAACTACTAGTCTCTGTGTTCCCCTCTCCCTCTTTGCAATTGAATACTAACTGGGACAGTGGATGTTCCTTTAAGTAATGAGCACATGCCATGGGGAAGGAAGTTATTTTCAGAGTGCTGGACTGAGTCAGATAAAGTGATATCTGACTTTAACGCTAATAAAGGTTTGACTTTTCTCCTTCACTTTCTGAAGAATAAGAGAGATTCAGGTTTAAGGAATAAAATGACTAAATTAAGAAGCTTAATAATTTCTGCTTTTAAGCTGATGCAGTTGCTTGTGGAAGTGCTTAAGGTTTATGCCGGCAATTCCCTTGCATCCTAGGGATCAGCAGCAGAAGCTGATAAGATAACCCATAGAGCAAGAAAGTCATGTCTCACTCCAGTAGCTCTGCCGTTGCAAAACCTTGGTCTCTGGAATGAGGATGACTTGTGTTCTCTTTAAGATGCACACAGTAAGTCGTGGCAGATAGCAGCTACCCTATCCTGATGTTATTTACTATTGAACTACGTGTGTAGTCTGGTGTCGGGGAACTATATCTTGCCACTGCAGTTTTCCAATTTCCTCATCGAGGTGGTGGTGGTGGGGGGGAAGTACGTAAACTTCCCCGTTGCTTCAAAGATACGTAATAAGTCTAGGAAGCTAGCCTGAGATCTGAGGAAGCAGGCAGAAAAATGGCTTCCAGCTGCTTCTCAAGCAGAGACAAAGGAGGGGGAAATTGCAGAGACTTAATTAAGGGCCAAGGCGTTGAGGTGTTGAGAATGGTAGTTAATAAGGAAGCATAAAAGCTCAGGAAATATGAAGCCACCCAACTTGGATTCTGTCCTTTTCAGAGAGTCTAAAGAATATAACAGGTTTGGATTCTGGAGGATGCAGTGACATGCATTTGACAGATAGAGGATGCTTCCCCCAGGTTCAAACAAAGCTCCACCAGTGGAAGCTGGGAAGCTATGTGAATAAAGTCTGATTCTGGTTAACAAGACAACCCCCTGTTGCTGGGCGGATACGATTGGATGGCCACGAATGTGATTGGGCTCCTCTGGGTTGTTGGGGAGATGTTGATGTTGCGAATTGATGATTGACAGCCATAGGCTTTTTAGTCCCTGCGCGTAGTGTTGAGCTTCCTCTTTTCACTGTGCGTGGAACCAATGCCTAAGCAACCACTCACATTGTTTGTATTTAAATAAAGTTGTGGCCAAAATTATGCCAAAAACCTTAAACTTAAATTTCTGTGTGAAGTGTGAATTTCTTGGGGGGTGTCTTGGGACCTCGACACGCAACTTCATGGTGAGTATTGGCCGCTATTTTTCTAGGAAAAAAGCACCGGTGGTTTTCTACTTGTGGAATAATTTCTCTAAGGAGGCTCACCAGAAGCCTCCTCTGATGTCTTTGTGGTGCCAGGTGGAGCCCTTTTCCTTTTATTTTCATAGAATTGTAGAGTTGAAAGGGACCACGAGGGTCATCTAGTCCAACCCCAGCAATGCCGGAATCTTTTGTCCAACGTGAGGCTCGAAGCTACAAAGCTGAGATTAAGAGCCTCATGCTCTACTGACCGAGCTATCTCAGCTCTTTTAATTTTTGTCTCGACTGTTTTGTTGTTTCCTTTCGCATGACATTTCAGATTTTATTCTTTCGGTTGTGTGAGCTGCTTTGTAAATATTTATATTGAATGGGGGCATCTGCATTGAAGAATTAACAAATTAGAGATGAAGAGGTCTCCTACGTGCCATCAGCTGGGAAAGATTGGAAATGGACGGTTTATATTAATTTGCCCTTCTGAGAATGCACAGCCCTTTCTAGACCTCTTACCTTTAGCATTTTGATTTGGAGTTTTCTTTTTACAAACCAGTGGCAACCGCTGAATCACAGTCCTTTGCTCCACTGAAGCACATTTTTAATCTGCAAAGTCATGGCATTTGTCCAAGGAGAGGAGGTGGGTTAACTGTAAAGGGGTAGATGATCCCCTTCCTTTATTATAAATTCACAGAACTGAAATTGACTAATGAGCTATATATGTTAATCTGAAAACCTGCTTGTTTCCATGGCCAAGACCTTTTTATAAAGTTGACTCATAAGTTACGCAAAGGCAAGCTTACTTAGAAGCTTCCTTCTCACTGCTTCTTCTAAAGTCTCCCCTCTCAACATGTTCTGGGGTGTCATTATTGATGAATGGCCTGTTAATAGCTCTTTAACTAGTCAGTTCCTATTCCCTGCAAAGGGTCGTCTCGATATCTACTAATTTCGTTTTAATTGTCTCTTAAAAAATAATAATTGTGGACAGCATTGGCTCAAGAGCGGTGGTGGTAGTGGAGACACTTACATCCTCCTGGCAGTGATGGCGCTACAATTGCTGAGTTGGCAACAAACAAACACTCTGTGAGGTGAGTGGGGCTGAGAGACTTCAAAGAAGTGTGACTAGCCCAAGAGGAGCAGAGACGCGAACCCAGTTCACCAGATTACAAGCCCACTGCTCTTAACCATTACACCACACTGCCTCTCGTGTGTGTGTGTTTTGGGGGAACTCACGCCACCCTGCTTTCCCTGTTCCCACACCCTTGAGCCAGCTCTTGCAAGGTAAATATAGGCTTCTGGCCTACTAGCCAGTCGTCTGCTTTGCCAGATCTCTGTGACATTGGAAGGAATCCATTGCAAATCCACCTCTCTAATAGTGCACTGCTTCACTGGTACAAAAAAAAAAAACCACCCACACCCTGTACCTGTATCCCAATAATTTTGCTTGTGCCATCAAGCAGGTCAAGCCTGACGTGATTTTCTGAGCTGAGTGTGCGAGAATTTCTCCTTTCCCTCCAAACCAGAGGCTTCACGCTAAAATGGAGGTAGTCCTTGTAAACCTAACCATCACCCCTCCCGACACACACAACCAAACAAACATCAAGCAGTAAGCATAAAGATCCAATTGAAAGATTAGGGTCTTAATGAAGCATGGCATAACAGCCTGAGCCTGAAGGCATGCAGCTAAATTTAATTTCTGGGAAAAATGTAAAGAGGGAGGGGCAAACGAAATAAAACAGACACAACAACAGCATGTTGTGAGAAGGGCACTTTCCCTCTCTCCCCCCCTCTTTATTTTTCTATTTTGACCATCATCCTTTCTGGGCAAGGCTCTCCTTTCGCTGCAGGTCCCTGTGGTACAAAATCGAGTTCTCTGGAGTAGAGTTTCAAAGACAAGACAAGCACTTAGGTGCCAAGTGTTATTTTTGGCATTGGAAACCCACCTCTCTGTGAATAAATAGCACAGCAAGGAAAGTCAAAAGCTGAAAGGAAAGAGCTGAAGAAGATTCCACTCATGGCAATATAAATAGATTTTTCAGTCGAAATGAACATTCAGAAATTTGCTAAAGAATGGGATGGAGGAAGTTTCATTCTGTTCTTGGTAATATCAGCCCCTTACCCTTGCCTGGAAATTCATTTGAACTACTGAAGTACATCTCAATAATACATTCATCCCCTGTGACCCTGGTTTCTCCCATTCCCCCTGGTCATCTATCCCCTCCCCATTGCCAATCTTTCAGGTCCTTGGGCTGGGATTTTTCTTTTGTGTCTAATGCCTTAAACGTGTATGCCTTGTTGTCCTTGATATCTTGGCAGCTTTTCATACTGTTGACCATGGTGAAATAAACAGAAATCTGCCCTTATTCCCTTATGGGGTACACAAGAGCCTTTTGAGGTTCTCCATCAGAAGGAGGAAATTACAGAGGCCAGCCAGAGAAAAATTGAGAAGCAAAATCTTTATTATATCTGTTGCAACAGGGTCCACTCCCAAAAATGGAGGAGCAATCCCCAACAATGATGTGCAAGCTCCTATATCGACTTTGAAATCCCCCCCTCCCGCTCAAGACCACCCCCTATACATCACAAAAAGGGGTGTAACCCAGGACCACCCCCCAGATACATCACAGCTACATCACAGAAAAAGGCGGTCTCCAGCAGAAATCTGAGTGCGCTGTTTACCTCCTGTCTGCCACTTCATATGATAATGTCTTATCTGATTGCCTTTCCTGGGCAGTCTGGCCATTCCTTTGAGATGGCGATTACTTAATTTCTGAGACAATGGGAAGGTTCTCTCACCCCTTTCCTCCTTGCAGAGAAACATTTGGTCAGTTTTGAGAGTCAAAATGGTGTCTGTCTGCTTCAGACATGTGGCCTTGTTTGCTTGGTACATTAATAGCAATTATTATAGATATAAAACCTTAAAATTCTTACAACAATGGTATCTCAGGGAAGAAGAGGTGGGGGGGCACTGTGCTTCCATGGTTCTGCTCCTATCTCCAGGGCCATTTCCAGAAAGTAGTTATGGGAAGCTAATGTTTGGAACCATCAGTGTTGTCCTCTGGTCTGGAATCCCCCCAAAAAACTTTCACTAGTCTTATTAAATCACATTTTGAGTTCCTTGAAACTATTCAACTATTCAGATCTATAGGCATTGAGCTGGAGCCCTGGTACAACTCAAGCAAGCAGCATATTTTTTACAATGTCCTGACCAGACTAAAGGATGTTGAGAGACAAAACATTACAGCAGCTGTAAATAGAGTTTGCTCTCCCATATTCTATGATTTAAATATCTTAGATAGCAGTTAATAATCCCAGCCCAATGTAGGGCATTTATGCTGGCCTGACTGAATGTCTTTCCCTCGGCATTTGTCAGGGGTAGATATCAGAACATTCCCAGAAACAAGAGATACTGTAGATGTTCCCTGAATGTCCCGGATACTGTAGAGCATATTCTCTTTCATTGTCCACTGCACAGTATGCTGCGTGAATGTGCGCTGTCCCCCCTCCTGGCTGGTTTGAAACTGCTGCACGGTGGAAGTGTTGGATTCTGTCTGTCTGACATTGACCAAAGGGTGACTGCGGGGGTAGCCGAGTTTTTGGCAGCAGTGCCCCAAGGAGTAGTTTAACAGGAAGAAACTCCAGATTAGATAGATAGATAGATAGATAGATAGATAGATAGATAGATAGATAGATGATAGATAGATAGATAGATAGATACAACCAGCCTATGTACTCAACTGTTGCTTCTTTGTATATATTTTAAGTCTCTTGTACGTGATTCTATCTCTCGCGGTTTTATCTGTAAAATGCCTAATAAAGGTTTGATAAGTAAGTAAGAAACTAAGTGTTAGGCACAACCTCTGACCAGTCAAGGAAAACATGACCCATCAGCCATGTATTGTGGTCCACCTTCCTCCTGGCCACAGGTTCTGCTGTTCCTCAGGTGAACTGTGGAATCAGGAGGCTTTTTTTGAGCCCTAGATAGAACATCGTACATAGATGGTAAGCTGCATTTGACTTGATGGGTCAAAAGCTCACAGATACAAATCAAAGTTGCTAGGCCAACAAAACTGGGGGGAAAGGAGACATTGGCAGCTACAGGACAGACAACAAACAAAAGTTCTAAGCAAATAAAGGCAGGAACAGACATCTGAGGAGTAAGTAACTGAACACACATTCACTGCTGTGAAAACAAATGCCTCAGGATCTAGGAAAGGTGCATGTGAAACTTTAGAATAGATGTCTCTGACACGTAGAAATCTTCCCCCTGCCAGGTCATCTATTCCAGTCTTGTCAGGTCTGGCTGCAGGTCTCCAGCAAAGGTTTTATCACTTGTGCCTGATTCTATTCACTGAAGACTCCAGGGATGGATTGAACCTGGGATCTTCTATGTGCAAAACATGAGCTAAAGTCTTCCTGCTGCCTTTGCCCTTGAATTCAACCTGTGTCGTATAGACGCTAGTGATATTAAGGCCAATGAGATGGGAACTGCTTTGCTCTTCCTGGTCATAAGTCCAACGTTGTCCAAGCGCTCCCTGCAGAACACATAGGAGGCACAATAAAGAAAATTTAGAAGAAATTTAATAGAAGAACATTGAATATCACCATATAGGAGGTGCTGGAATGCCTGGAGTTACTAAGTGTATTGTGCCACCAAAGCTCTCTAGGAGATCTTGAAATATGAGTATCTTCTACATCTGGAGGTCCCCATTTATCATCTTGCCTAAAAAGAATTAATAGAGGCCCCAACTGGGCAGTTCCTCCTCTGCTTCGCTTACGAGGCTCCTGCTACCTTTGTCAGCAAATAATTCTGAATAATCAAGTTTATTGCAAAACATGCTAGGATTTTGTGGATCATTTGCAAATGCTAAAAAAAGGCAAATCATCTGAGAAGGTGAATGGCTGCCAGCCTGCTTTCTCTGTTTGTGGTTTCCTGAGCATGCTTTAACTATATGTGATTGGTTAGGTCCAACAGGCGTGCACGTCTGTTGCACTAGCTGAATCGCTTGTGACCTTATTATTCTCGTGACCTTATTGCACTTGCTTGCATGAGGAACACACACACATTCTGAGAGTTTGGCAGAGCATCAAGAGCAGTTGAAAAAGCAGTTCACAACTGCTGACCATCTGGCTATTGCTGGATCTAGAAAATATGTCTAAAATGCGAGAGAGAGAATGCTTGCCAAAGTATTTAGGGGGTGGGGGCTGTACAAAAAGAAGAAGCAAGGGTGCACTATGTAGGGCTGAGCTGAAATTTCTCAGAAGATTATTTTCTGACAAATGTTTGAAAAAGAAAATCTTTCTTGAGCTCCCGCTGAACTTTTGGAGACGTTCATTCCTCCCATTGAGAATATTTGGTAAAATAGTTTCCACGAACTTTGTGTATAACTGTGGATCCAGTTCTAATAATGTTATTATTATTAATAATAATAATATTTTTTTATTTATACCCCGCCCTCCCCAGCCAAGGGTGGGCTCACGGCGACTAACACCAAATATATAATACATTAAAAACACAAAATCAAACAATTGATTAAAACACAGCTCAAAATCACAGTAAAATCAGAATAAAATTAAGTGGCTGACCCACGAATCACAGCCATGGCGTTTATAAGTGTTCCATGTTTCACAAGCATATAGTAAGGTTGGTAGTACAATAGCTTTGTAAACAAGCATTTTGGTTTCCCTACGAATGTTCCGGTCCTCAAACACTCTGCACTTCAATCGGGAGAAAGCCGCACTCACAGAGCTCAGACGGTGCTGGATTTCGGCATCAGTGTTGGCCCTTGTGGAAAGATAACTGCCTAGGTAGGAGAAGTGATCAACATTTTCCAACATTACACCATTGAGTTGGATTTGTGGCACTGCAGAGGGGTTATTTTGTACTTGTTGGTGCAGCACTTTGGTTTTTTGGATAACTCCATTATGGAAGACATAGTCAGTTGGTCCTCAAAGTCAATATAGGCAGCTATGACAAAACACTCACTCACACACACACACACACACAAACACAATCTTGAAAGTGCCCCTTCCCTGAGAGGGAACAGTTAAACTCTTCTGAATTCCTAGAGCTGAATCTGGCAACTTAAAAGTACAGTGGGACCTCGACTTACGAAGATAATGCGTTCCGACGCGATTTTCGTAAGTCAAAAACATTCGTAAGTCGAATCCCCATAGGAATGCATTGAGCGAAAAAAATTCGTAAGTCGAAAAAATCCTATTCAAAAATTCATAAGTCGAAAAAATCCTATTCAAAAATTCGTAAGTCGAAAAAATCCTATTAAAGCGGCCACGACTTACTTTCGGAAGTCGAAAAATTCGGTTGCGGTGGCCATTTTTTTTCTTCCGGAAGTCATTCGTAACTCGAAAAATACGTAAGTCGAGTTGCTCGTAAGTCGAGGTACCACTGTATTCATATTTTTGAAATGAGAATGCAAGAGCCTCACTATGTCCATTTAGTTCTTCAGCATCTTGCTTCTGTCAGTGGCTAGGCAGATGCCTCCAGGAAGCCTAAACAAACAAACAAAAAGATATCCAGGTCCGTCCGTCCCCCAAAAAAACCCCCAACCACACATAGACACAATCTCAAAAAATGAGCCTAGGTTGCTTAACTTTCCTTAACACTCTCTGAAATGGCTTCTTTTTTTGAAAAATAATAATCGAGGGTCTTATTTCCAGTCAAGACAGTTTTTGAGCCTTGGGAGATTTCCTCATTGCTACTTACACTGCTGTTTTGAAAAAAAATAACCCTGGGAGATGCTTAATTAATTGTTCCTTCTTTCTTCCTACTAAGGTAGATGAATATCTATGCTGCCCCTAAATCAATGAATTCAGGACTCTCTCACAGATTAGCACATCTGTAGTTGAAAGCCAGTTTGCAGTAGGGAGAGAGAGAGGAAAAAAATCATTCCCATGAGGAATGTTGCAGGGATCAATTCATAAGCAAAGAAAAACATGCCTCCCTCAGCAAGGAACTGGTGCTATAATTTTATGCTTACTGCAGTGATTAAGAACATGCTACCAAGGGAGTATATTCAACAGGGTGTCCATCAATATAAGGAGACTTTATATTTGACCCACTTTACATTGTTAAAGGGAGTGGTCACAATCCAGAACAAAGGTGGGTTGTCCAAGCCTAATAATAATAATAATAATAATAATAATAATAATAATAATAATAAATTTCTATTATTTATTCCCCACCCATCTAGCTTGGTTGCCACAGCCACTCTGGGTGGCTTCCAACACATATAAAAAATACAATAAACATTACAAATTAAAAGGCTTCACTGTACAGATGCCTTATAAAGGTTATATAGTTACTCATCTCTTTGGCATCTGGCAGGAGGGCGTTTCACAGGGCGGGCGCCACTACCAAGAAGGCCCTCTGCCTGGTTCCCTATAAACTCACTTCTCACAGTGAGGGAACCACCAGAAGGCTTAGAGACAGAGTAAGTGTGTGGTTGTTGCAGAAGTCCACATGTTTAATGCAGAGCACAGTCCCAGTCCTATAGAAAGGGGAAGGCAGGGGAGGGAAATATTGGTACAGCACAAAAACAATGCATGGGTGAGGAGTGATGACCACCACCTAATAATAATAATAATAATAATAATAATAATAATAAATTATTATTTATACCCCACCAATCTGGTTGAGTTTCCCCAGCCACTCTGGGTGGCTCCCAATTGAGTTAAAAACAATACAGCATCAATACATCCCTATATCATGTCCATTTCTTACCTTCAAAATATAAACAATGCATTTGTATTATTTCTTTTTATTTATTTTTTAATATAGTGTATTCAACTCTGTGTTATGGTCTTCCCCATAAAGTCTTTCTTTCTTTCTTTCTTTCTTTCTTTCTTTCTTTCTTTCTTTCTTTCTTTCTTTCTTTCTTTCTTTCTTTCTTTCTTCCTTCCTTCCTTCCTTCCTTCCTTCCTTCCTTCCTTCCTTCCTTCCTTCCTTCCTTCCCTCTCTCTCTCTCTCTCTCTCTCTCTCTCTCTCTCTCTCTCTCTCTCTCTTTTAGGGAAAAAAAGGGAGTCCTAGAAAACAGTCCAGTGAGTACTGAACATACCCAGCAGGCATAGAATGCTAACTTACTGTTAGAGGAAGGGAATGGGAAAAAAAAAAAAAGAATAGAGGGGAGGAATGGAATGAAGTGTATGGAATCCTGAGCTGGCCACTCCATGCTCCAAATCCTATTTTCAGGGAGTGACATTGCTAAGGTAGCCAAAACAACCCCACACATACTTGAGAAGGATCAGCAGGCTTTGAGGAGCCCCAAGGTTTGCAGAAGTACTGTGTTAGAAACCCAAATGCCAGTCGTTGTTCTAATCCATCAAGGCCATTCTCTCGCTCATATGTTTAATACAAACTAAAAATACGGTACAGATGTTGAAAACTCCCCAGAGAAGGCAGCAGAGAGGCTTTGTCAACCATTAAATAGAAAAGTTCCAGCTGAATTGCCTTCCTGATTCCAACCATCTACTTAGCAGGTGATATGCCACCGAGAAAGGTCTTAGTTACAGTCTTTTGCTAAAAGAACTGCTCCAAGGATGAGCTTCGGCAAAGAAAGACAAAATTCCTTCATTCTCAAATGACCATTCCTACAGGTCAGCACATGCAAAAATAATTCTGTTCATATTAGAACCCAAACTTACCCAAAATGTTGGCATATCGTTTGTAGTCTACTAGATTCGTGTTATGCCCAAATGTGCTATATTTCTAAGTAAGGTTAGGCAAGCTCGCATCCAATGAGATGTTTTCAGATTCATCTCCCGCCTCCCCATTTCCCTTGAGACACTTCTGATGTTTGCCTTAGTATGTGGTAATGTAGGAATCATAGCTGTCAACCCTCCCTTTTTTGCGGGAAACTCCCTTATTCCAATGCCTTTTCCCGCTGCTATCCCGGATTGTTGATATCCCTTAAATTTCCCGGATTTCAAAGGAAGCAGCTCCTCTCCCTCCCTGCCAGCCAGGGAGGCTCCTCAGCTGCGTTGCTCGGCTGCCAATGAGGAGTCTGAGACCGACTGGGGGCGGAGCTTGCATGCCTTGTGCAGCCAGACCCTCACGCCCAACCAGACAGACAGCCTGCCTGCCGTCAACGCGCTCGCTCTTTCGCTCACCCGTTTGCGCACAGTCTCTGGAGCACAGGGTGGCGAGGCTACTTGGTGCCATTGCACCGCCCTCTCAGCATCCCTTATTTTCAAATCCAAAAGTTTTGGGAAAATCCCTTATTTTCAAATCCGAAAGTTGACAGCTATGGTAGGAATGAACATGCTCTCCCCCCCCCCCCAAAAAAAAAAATCAATTGGGCTAGGTGACCCATCTAGGGTGTGGGGACATTTCCTTACTGGTTAATCCCTTCCTCCATTAATTATGGGGAGGGGATTGTTGTCTGGGCATCCCAGAATCTCCATACATACTGCCTAGGCTTGCACCCCGAAGAGGTCACTTTGGTGCTGCTGATATTGCAAAAACAACACAGGAGGTAGCAGTCATGAGTTACTGGTCTCTGCGGCCACAGCAGGCGCTGTGATTCTCCAGCAGTTTTAATTCACCCCGGGAGATGCACTCCATTGTCTCTCGAGGCAGACAGATGCCAACAACCACTACTGCAGACTAAACAAAAAGAAATTCATTCCAGTAGCACCTTGGAGACCAACTAAGTTTGTTATTGGTATGAGCTTTCATGTGCATGCACACTTCTTCAGATACTAAGTCTGCCTGACATTAGGTCCAGTTGTGGCGCTCATCTCACGTTATTGGCCGAGGGAGCCGGCGTACAGCTTCCAGGTCATGTGGCCAGCATGACAAAGCTGCTTCTGGCGAACCAGAGCAGCGCATGGAAACGCCGTTTACCTTCCCGCTGCAGCGGTACCTATTTCTCTACTTGCACTTTGATGTGCTTTCGAACTGCTAGGTGGGCAGCAGCAGGGACCGAGCAACGGGAGCTCACCCCGTCGCGGGGATTCGAACTGCCGACCTTCTGATCGGCAAGCCCTAGACTCTGTGGTTTAACCCACAGCACCACCCGCGTCCCATGAAGCTGGTATACAGCCCTAGTATTTTCAGTACTTTACACCACCGGCTACATGCAATGAAAACAGTAAATACTTGGAGATTACATATTTCCTCCGCACAGAGAAATTCATAGCAGAATGTCAAATGCTTAGTGTTCTCATTTGTACAGTTCCACCAATATAATTTCAAAAGATCCAGGCTAGCATGTATCTGTAACTTTACATTTTAAAAATCTCTCTACCTTAGGAAACTGGAATTGCTTTCTTTTCTTCTTACAAACAACATGCTATGGCGTAAAGACTTGTGAGTCGTCCAGCACCGCATTTCAAAAACAACCACTTACTGTGATTCCACCTATTTCTAAACTTTATTGTTCTCCCTTTCCGGCTTGCTCATAGGTTCTGTTTGCTGACATGAGTTTGGAATGCCTTTATGTTTAATCCCTGCTCTACAATTTTCTTGATCAACTTTAACTCTAGTAACACAATTGAGACAATACGATACAGCGCATGTTAGCACATCTGTGAATAAGTAAATAAGATTGCCTCAAGACACATGCGATTTGGACACATTGGCCGAAGCTGAAAATTCAACATTTTCTGCATGTTAAAACTATGTTAAGCTGTCGAATTGTTTTGTGATTATGCTACTTACCTCATAAGGATATTAATTATCTAGACATAAAAAGCAGTACGTTTTTGAATGAAGAGAGCCGTTCTGATTTTTGTAAAGTTATTTGAGCTTCTTTCACTTATTCCAGTTAAATAGATCTTGCCCAAGAAAAAAAAAAACAGGTCTAAATGCAAATTAACATTACTGTTTAAATATCACAGACCATTTTCTCAGAGCCCAGTTACAATAACTAGTAATTATAAAAATTGCTTGCCTTGGGCTTCTAGCTAAGCCAGTGCTAAACTTCTCCTTTTATTAGATCTGTCAGGCTGAGTTAATTATCTTTATGATAATAGATGTGCTTTACCTCAAACAAAACAAATACCCCTATAATTAGCTTTTTTTCCAAAAGAATTTTAATTTATTTATAAAGACGGATTTGTTTTTTGCTAAAAAAAATAAAAAAATATATTTTTGTTTGTTTCATAGAGAAGTTCCATTTTATCAGTCTGCTTTGTAGTTCTTAAGGGTAGAAAAGATCCTTTCATTTAACCAGTAGGTTCTACAGTTAAAACAACGTATCTCTGCCAGGAAGCAGGGAATCAATTTGGCTCAGTCTGTGTGCGGTTGTGTGGAGTGGATAGAAGTGAAACGTTTTACTTTACTTGGGGAAACTTACGCTGAGCTGCCTTTTTAATCAGTATATTAACTGAATCTAGCAGAGGAGTGTGCTTGCTAACACTAATCCCCGCCTAGTGATTCTTTGTGAATGCCTGTTTTGATGTCAGTTTTAAAGCTTTCCTGAAATCCCTACAGATAAGTTACATGTGAGCCATATTTTCCGTCCCTGCATCTACAAAACCTCTTGCAATCTCTGCCAAATTCCTCTTCCTTACCTTGCTAGCATTCTATGGACTTTATTCTGAAATCCTTCCATCCTGACCTCCTGATAACATTGACTAAGCTATCACAGTTAGGCTACACATTTTAAATATGCATTACCCTTTCTTCTGGTTTTTTGTGTTTTGTTTTAAAGAAGGTACCTCTCTCCTATATTGCGTTGACCAAGCAACTGTGAGCTGAAATCAGAGGGGTCACTTGTACGTCACCCAAAAACCAGGCAGACATTGCCAGAAAAGGAGGGTCAAGATGCCACAGTGTTGCATGGAAAACCCATATGCTAACTTATATGTATCGACGCAAACGTAGACATCATTGCGACAATTCTAAAAGAAATGTTTATGCTGGAGAAAGAAAAAGATGCAAATCAAAGCTTTTCAGTGGTGCCACCATGCAAGGCTCCAAACCAGAATGCTAAACTTAATCCTCTTGCAGCCTCACTTGAGTCATCAAATTCTGCTGGGGTAAATAAAGTTCTAGAACAGGGGGGGTGATCTGCAGTCCTGGAGCTGTCAATGATAATTTTTCTTCCTTTTGGAGATACATTTTTTAAAAGAAACTGTTTGAGATGGGTGGACGAAAAATGCTGTGTAAGAGAGAGCACAGAGAATTATACTACACTAGCTGACCCGGCCACGCCTTGCTGTGGCTATGTGTGTGAATGCTGTGGTGTTGATGGCTGCGTCTGTGGGTAGTGGTAGGAGAGGAGAGGGCCAGCAACGGCTGTGGGGATGGTGTCCGGTCTGCCTTTCATGGCAGCTGCAGTGGGGAAGTGGGCAGCAGGCTGCCCAGGCTGGCTCTGACGTCGTCGTGGTGATCTGCTGTGAAGGGCCGGGACCTGCCTTTCACGGTGGCAGGGTGGCTAAGGGGCCTGGGCGGCGGTTGGGCTGGGCCTGCATTTGATGGTGTTAACGGCGACGACCCGGGCTGTGGTGACAGTGCTGGCCTAGAAGTTCCCCTGTTCAACTTCCGCCTGCCCCTTCTCTGTCCCCACCCCCGTTTTCAATTACCCTCTTCTCGCCCCCCCCTTTTCAATTACCGGTTTGTGAGCTTCCAAATGGCCGATGGAGCTCTGAGGTTTTGATGGTGATGTCTAAAAGCTGCGCCAATTTTTTGCTTTTGTAGCTGTAGTACCAGTATAGCTGTCACTAGAGGGCGCTGTTTTGCTGATGACATCTAATAGCTGTGACAGTTTTTTTGCGTTTAAACTTTATTTTAGGTATGACAGGTGTGGTTTTTCTGATTTTTTATTATGCCAGATTATTTTGACATGGTAATGGAACGCTGTGTCCAAATTTGATGCGATTTCCAGTGGTTACGCAGCAAGGGTGTTTCGGACAAACACACAATGGGAACATTTTTATATATATAGATAATGGATTTTGGACTTCTTGGATCAACTACCCACTCTCTTTCCCCCTGGAGCTATCCAAGGTACTGAACTATCCCAGTCCAAACAATTATTCAACTATCTGTTTCCTGTTTCTTGCTGCTTCAGTCTTCTGCCTAATATCTTCTACTTTAGACCAGTTTTCCCTGCCCGCCCCCAGCATGGACATTTGGCCCACTGCAATATTTATACCTCTCCTCCTGCACAATTAGTTGTAGTCATGCCAATTTGAAAAGGTGGGTTAAGGTGAGAGAAGCTGTATAGTGAGCTTCGTTACTGAGCAGGTATTTGAACCCAGGCTTCCCTGGCTCAAATGCAAGGCTGTGTCCACTGAAGCACACTGTCTCTAAAGTGCATTTATTGATGCTTCTGCAGACCTCTGAGGCAGCACTTGTATTCCATTCCATCTGTCAAAATCCAGGCATGTGTGCGCAATCAGAGAGCCTACAGATCTCTGGATGTAATTGATATTTTCTATAATGTCTGGTGCTTCCTCCTTTCCGCAGCTTTATGCACAAGCTATTCAGAAACAGGGCTCAGGGTTGAATTGAGAATGTGGTGGCAATTACCTTGAGTGGCAACTTTACAAATATTTACAAGTTTTTCAATTAATAATGTAATTTCAAAAGTAAATAGCCAAATGAAAGAAAAGCAGATGCTTGATAATGAAACAGAACATCAACATCATCCATATAATATAGGTGTGAGAGACGGAAAGATAACGAACTGGTGTGGGGGTGGGGAGTAAGACTACATCATCAAAGCATCTATTCGTCCCTTCCTCTTCCCTGTATTGCCTCCCCACTGTCAGAACTTATGTAATGTTGTAAACTGCCCTGTTTCTTATGTACAGTTTGGAGGCTGCGACTGCCTGGCATTTGGTCAGAGACTGCCTTGAACCTACACTGGGAAGCAGATGGTGGAGTGTCTCCATTGCTTCTGCTGAACAAGCTATTGATTCAATTCATCATGATATCCTCTTGGATCAGTTGACCAGGTTAGGGCTGGGAGCCACTGCTAAATTCCATAACATGGTACTTTTGTTGTCTAGTCGTTTAGTTGTGTCCGACTCTTCGTGACCCCATGGACCAGAGCACGCCAGGCACTCCTGTCTTCCACTGCCTCCCGCAGTTTGGTCAGACTCATGTTAGTAGCTGCGAGAACACTGTCCAACCATCTCGTCCTCTGTCATCCCCTTCTCCTTGTGCCCTCAGTCTTTCCCAACATCAGGTTCTTTTCCAGGGAGTCTTCCCTTCTCATGAGGTGGCCAAAGTATTGGAGCCTCAGCTTCAGGATCTGTCCTTCCAGTGAGCACTCAGGGCTGATTTCCTTCAGAATGGATAGGTTTGATCTTCTTGCAGTCCATGGGACTCTCAAGAGTCTCCTCCAGCACCATAATTCAAAAGCATCCATTCTTTGGCGATCAGCCTTCTTTATGGTCCAGCTCTCACTTCCATACATCACTACTGGGAAAACCATAGCTTTAACTATATGGACCTTTGTTGGCAAGGTGATGTCTCTGCTTTTTAAGATGCTGTCTAGGTTTGCCATTGCTTTTCTCCCAAGAAGCAGGCATCTTTTAGTTTCGTAACTGCTGTCACCATCTGAAGTGATCATGGAAATCAAGAAAGTAAAATCACTCAGTGCCTCCATTTCTTCCCCTTCTATTTGCCAGGAGGTGATGGAACCAGTGACCATGATCTTAGTTTTTTTGATGTTGAGCTTCAGACCATATTTTGCGCTCTCCTCTTTCACCCTCATTAAAAGGTTCTTTAATTCCTCCTCATTTTCTGCCATCAAGGTTGTGTCATCAGCATATCTGAGGTTGTTGATATTTCTTGGGTGCTCTTGTTCTTCTCCTTGATCTTTGGTCTACGGCAGGGGTGAGCAACCTCCGCCTTCAAACCTATTTAGCATGAAGATCTGAAAGGTGCTTGTAAGCATTGTTGCCTGAATGTGCTTACAAATCTGCTTGCAATCAGGAATGATGATAGGCAGAGTTGGAAGCATGTTCAAGCAAACCTTCAGACCTTCATACTAAATAGGTGAAGGTCAGGGGTGCGACCGAGCATGACTAATGATGCTAGAGGTGTGACCAATGGGTGGACCCTCATCCCCTACATACCTCTGCCCTCCCATATTCAAATTAAATGCCTGAAGTGGACTGTACATGGGAGGATATCCCATTGAACACAGGATAGCTGGTTTTGCTCTAAATTTACCCATGTTACATAGAACTCTTGCTTACTTTTATTTGAAGAGAAGATGGTCCAATAAACAGGACATCACTTTAGCTACTTTATGTGTCTTGTTCTGTAGGACTAAAATCACTACCAGATAAATAATCCAAAGTTTCCTTTTAATTCTTAAATAAACCTTAAATCCTGAAAATGCTCGCAAAGAGTGTTGTGGCGGAGTAAGGGTAGACTCAATCACAATAATAATAAAAATCATGATATAGCTAGGGTTTTCTTTTTAATGCAGCAATGCCAGAGGTGTGTTGAAAGAACATTCAGATGAAAGAGAGAAAGAAGGAGAATATATAAGAAAGATCATTGAGAACTGATATCCCTGCTGAGTGAATATTTGACATTTTGCAGGGAATGTGCCTTTTGACACTCTGCATTCTAATTTTAAAAATTTAAGATCTTCTTTACGAGCTGGGGAGGACAACTAGGTCTGTCTGATATTTAAAGAACAATGGCCACTCAAGGTGGAAGAGGCAACTTCACAGCTATGTATGGGCCCCATGCGTATCTCAAATGGGCAGGTATTATCATATGATATTCATTATATATTTCAGAGAATTCAGGTAAGGTCATTTGGTTCCATTACAGCTTGATAAAAGCGAGGAGCAAAGGTAAGGTTCTCTTGCAAAACTAGAAGTGAGCCAAACACTTCTTTGGGTGGGTGGGGGCAAAATGAAGCCCCCTGTAAAAATTGGGAAGAAATGTCTCCAAGATTTTTGGGTTGGGGGTGGTGTTCCTCTACCTTCCTTAACCTTGTAAGGTGCCTGAAGGCGGGCAGGTGTGGAGGACTCCCTGGTCCTGAATGGGGTAACTGTGCCCCTGAAGGACCAGGTGCGCAGCCTGAGAGTCATTTTGGACTCACAGCTGTCCATGGAGGCGCAGGTTAATTCTGTGTCCAGGGCGGCTGTCTACCAGCTCCATCTGGTATGCAGGCTGAGACCCTACCTGCCCGCGGACTGTCTCACCAGAGTGGTGCATGCTCTAGTTATCTCCCACCTGGACTACTGCAATGCGCTCTACATGGGGCTACCTTTGAAGGTGACCCGGAAACTACAACTAATCCAGAATGCGGCAGCTAGACTGGTGACTGGGAGCGGCCACCAAGACCACATAACACCGGTCTTGAAAGACCTACACTGGCTCCCAGTACATTTCCGAGCACAATTCAAAGTGTTGGTGCTGACCTTTAAAGCCCTAAATGGCTTCGGTCCAGTATACCTGAAGGAGCATCTCCACCCCCCAGCCCGGACACTGAGGTCCAGTGCCGAGGGCCTTCTGGCGGTTCCCTCACTGCATGAAGCCAAGTTACAGGGAACCAGGCAGAGGGCCTTCTCGGTAGTGGCACCCGCCCTGTGGAACGCCCTCCCTTCAGATGTCAAAGAGAACAACAATTACCAGACCTTTAGAAGACATCTGAAGGCAGCCCTGTTTAGGGAGGCTTTTAATGTTTTATAGATTATTGTATTTTAATGCTCTGTTGAAAGCCGCCCAGAGTGGCTGGGGAAACCCAGCCAGATGGGCGGGGTATAAATAATAAATTATTATTATTATTATTATTATTATTATTATTATTATTTCTGTTTTCTTTCTTTTAAAACTTTGTAAAAAAAACAAAACAAACCCCTGCAGTGCGGTGAGGCTCTCTCCACAGTTTCCCACAGGCTACAGAAAGGTTTGTCACATGGTATGATCTTCCATTCTCTCCTGTATTCGTTGCATGTAATGCTCTTTCCAGGACATAGTTTGCAATAAACTATACCTTATCTTTATGTACAAATTAATGTGGCTTGTGACCTGGACTGGAGTCCATCTGATCAGTATACACAGAATGTAGTGTCTTGCACTTCGGTCTAATGCACACTTTTGTGGGAATAACTCCCACTGAACTCAGTGGGACTGGCACCTGAGTAAATGCATGCAGGATTGGACCGAAGGAGCTGTAGCAAGTGACAGGCATTTGGAGCCCAACAGAAAAACAGATACTAAATCGCACAGTAATATAAGCACAACAGCAGTAATATACACCCAAAACAGATGCAGTTCATGATCATGAAAGTACTCTAAAGGGCACTTGGAAGAAGTTATTGTCCCTGGTGTAAATGTTAAACCCTGATAGCCATGACGCTAATCAGCCTTAGCCTAACCACTCTGTCAAAGCTCACAGGACGGACTAGTTCATTCTTGACACCGTAATTGGCTCCGTTATTCTCACGAGAAGAGCAACCTTCTCAACAATGTATGGGGAGTAAGCATGAACTCAAAGTGTATAAATGGGCCAATTTACCGTCCGCAGATACGTTTAGCTCATACAATACATTTTCCCATTCATGCTTTAAAAAGTATAAATACCACAAGCAGCATTGTTCAGAATCTTGAAGTTCTGTGTGCTACCAAAGTGATGGATAAAGTAAAGTCCTTGGAAGGACTAACAGAGGAGCGTTTCCTTGAAAGAGACACTCTGTCTACTTGAAATTTTCCTTTTGTTTTACCTGCAGAGCTTTTACTATGGTGAAGGTGTGTTAGGACAGAGATGAGAAGTGTCACAGAAAGGCACTCTGGAGTGAAGGGACATGCCATTCCAGAGACGTGCCTATCGGGAGACACTCGGAGGTCCTGGGGGTCGCTGTCTCCCCAGGGCGTTTGCCCACATTCTTGCCCTGATGCTGTGAATGGTCTCTCTTTGCCCCAGGGTTTCCCAAGAATCAATGAAGAGGGTCCCAGGCTCCCCAGAGGGAACAGCTTACCCGTTTTCCTCCTGGGCATGCTGAGACTTGTAAGTCCAGTCTAGCCACCCTTAGCTGGAACTCCCATTGGGCTGAGGAGAATGCTACAAGCGCTCCATGAATATTGCGTACACCATGAGCTTCAACTTAATTACGCCAAGACCAAGATTATGGTCTTCTCCGCCCGACCAAAATCTCACTCATGGTCGATGAATGGTATTACTTTAGAGCAGGTTAACAGCTTTAAATACCTGGGTCAAGTAATTCGATCAAATTGGTCCTTTCTGGCTCACAGAGACTATATAAGTACAAATGCCTCCAAAGCAGCCATGATGATCAGATCCCTATATGCTAAGAACCAGGCCCAATCAGTGAAAGTTGCTTTGAGACTCTTTCAAATGAAAGTCCTTCCCCTCCTGTTGGTGGGCATTTCCCTGGGTATACGTCAGGACTTTCTTAGATTGGAAGCTATCCAAACCCGATTTCTTAGAGCCATCCTCAGGATCCCCCCTTCTGTAGCAGGGGCGGTCATGAGACTAGAGGTAGGTTGGCAGTCTTTTCGGTACGTGGCCTTGAAGACAAAACTCTGGCTGTGGCTCAAGTTATGTTTTAACCCGGTGGGCTTGGCCCCCCCTGATATTGAGGGATGATTTTCAATCATCGTGGGAAAAGGAGATTATAAATGAAGTGCAGACCTGCGGATTGTCACATCCCTTCCTGGAGTCTATGACATTTAGCCAAGCTAAAGTTGTGATCTCTCAAAGACTGAGGGATATTGCTAGGCAAGAGGACATTGCTCTTGTGAAACCTGGGATGTATTTGGGGGAACAGATATCTCAGATTTCACCAGCCCCTTATCTGGCGGAAATCCACCATGTGGAATACCGTAGGCTCCTTACAGCCGCTAGGTTAAATGTTCTGCGGTTTTGTGGGGAAGGTTCAGGGGAGTCCCATACGCCCAGAGACTTTGCCCCTGTGCTCTGGGAGTCTAGCCACCCAATGTGGACAACTGAATGACTTCATCCTGTTCAAAGGCATATTTCAGGGTGGGTGTGTTTGGGCAGAGGGAGTTGGAGGCAATCTGTAGGGTCAGGGCCTGCACACAGGACCGGTGCTAGGGATTTTGGCACCCTAGGCGAGGGGGCGGGTCACATGACATCATTGCGCATGACGTACGGTGCCCCGCCCCCGACATACGGGTGCCCCGCACCGCCGCGGTTTTCACCGCTGGTTGGGGCGGCACCGGGCGGCGGCGGGGGGCAAGGGGCAGGCTGGCCAGCGCCCCCTCCATTTTGGCGCCCCCGCCGCCGCGGTTTTTGCCCCAAGCTGCTTGCTCCGCCGCTGGTTGGGGCAGCGGCGGGCGGTGGGGGCGGGGGGCAGGCTGGCCAGCGCCCCCTCCATTTTGGCGCCCTAGGCAACTGTCTAGTTCGCCTTAATGGATGCACCGGCCCTGCCTGCACAGACCAGCGAGCAAGACTGGGGTGCTGACCTTTTCAAACACCCTGGATCAAAACCTTAAGACATCCTAAGTTACAACCTTTCAAAAATCTGTCGCTAACCCGCTCCAGCGGAGAAGTTGATTTGTAGCTTCAAGTGTGTGGTTTTAGCTTGAGAAAAAAACAAAACCCACAGCTAGCTGTCACATCCTTAATCCCAAACCTCTCTTGCAGACTAAACGTTCACATCATCTTTCCTTCGCAAGACATCAGGAAGCATGCAGAAGATATTCTGTATGTCTTTTCTGTTCTTCTAAGCTCGCCTTGATAATCAAGAATAGCTTGGAGAGAGGGGCCATAGCTCAGGGGTAGGGCACACGCTTTCAATCCCAGTATCTCCTGTTAAAAGCATCTTAGACAGCAAGTCCTGGGGAAAAGATTTCCACTGGAGGTCTTAGACAACCGATGCCATTGAGAGTAGAAAATACTGCCCTCACTAGACTAATAATCTGGCTCCATAAAAAGCAGTTTCAGAACTACAATAGCATGCAGGATTCTTTATATGAGGAGGGTCCAGGGCTCAGTAGCAAGGCATCATGCAGAAGGGGCCACCCTCAGAATTTGACATCCAGTTAAAGTACCCCTGGTCTATGGCTGGGAAAGACTCTTCCTGGACATTTGGGAGAGCTCTGCCAGTGAGTGTAGCTAGTCCCATAGCCAGTTCACATATCAACAGGGTAGATTGCCTGTGTAACTGTGTCTACATTTAACTACATTCCATTATTGTTTTTATTTTATTTTTCAACATATTTTTTATTAAAGATCTCTTGTTTTACCAAAGTATGTGCAATGTCTCTTTTTTTCAAGTTGGATTTTCTACATATCAGTTTCATTTGTTGAGACATTAGTGTTACATTAGGAAGAAAAGAGGGAAAGAGGTGGAGGGGGGCATGGTGAGTGGGGGTGGGGTCGGGTGGCAATGTTTCTGTTCTACTTGATGTATGTGTGGGGTTTTGTGTCAGCGTCGCTTGTGCGGGTTCTCTTTACTATTCACTTGTGTTCCTTTGGTGGTGAGAGAGGTTGGCCTAGGGTCTGCTTGTTTGTTTGTGATTGGCTGTGGTGAACTTTGTTTTCATGTGTGAGTGGGGTGGGTGGGTGTTTTTGAATCAGGTTAGCCATATTGATTTGTATGCTGTTGGTGGATTCTTGTCGTTGTCTTGTTGGGCTGTGTATGTGTCAGGTTTCCCTTATCGGTTGTTCAATAAGAGAGCCACGCCATCTGTCTTTTAGTTCTTTTAATCAGTGCTCAATTATATACAGTGCAGAGCTCAACCTTATCATGTCTGTTCACTCACTAGCAGAATCCGGAAGTGCCTCCCTCCGATTTTGGCGCCAACACCACAGTCTTGGCAGCCTAAATTGCCTCCTCCTCCTCCTACATAATCTCTGTGCCAGACCTGACAACTCTCTCTCCGATCGAGCCTGCTGGGTGGTGCCAGGTCTCTCACTCAATCCCTGGACCCCTGGCACCCCTTGGCTCCCAGCCACTAACTGCTTCTCCCCCGAGGAACTGCTGGTTTCACTCGCAGATGAATCAGTAGTTAAAACAGGTGGCGGCTCCCTATAAACACTCAGAGCTAGACTGGCAGGGGGAGGCAGATCCCTGACAGTATGTGATAAAGGGGAGCCATACCGGGGTGACTAAACATCTTCCAAGATAATAATGCCCACTCACATCATAGCCCACCTACTCTCAGCAGCCAGAAACATCATAGCCAGACACTGGAGTAAGCATAGACCAATGGTACCAAATAGTATGGGAAACAGCCTTATTAGAAAAACTCACCAATAAACTGTTGTTATTTAGTCGTGTCTGACTCTTCGTGACCCATGGACCAGAGCATGCCAGGCACTCCTGTCTTCCACTGCCTCCCACAGTTTGGTCAAACTCATGTTAGTACTGGTAGCTTCGAGAACACTGTCCAAGCATCTTGTCCTCTGTCATCCCCTTCTCCTTGTGCCCTCCATCTTTCCCAACATCAGGGTCTTTTCAAGGGAGTCTAGTCTTCTCATGAGGTGGCCAAAGTATTGGAGCCTCAGCTTCAGGATCTGTCCTTCCAGTGAGCACTCAGGGCTGATTTCCTTCAGAATGGATAGGTTTGATCTTCTTGCAGTCCATGGGACTCTCAAGAGTCTCCTCCAGCACCATAATTCAAAAGCATCAATTCTTCGGCGATCAGCCTTCTTTATGGTCCAACTCTCACTTCCATACATCACTACTGGGAAAACCATAGCTTTAACTATATGGACCTTTGTTGGCAAGGTGATGTCTCTGCTTTTTAAGATGCTGTCTAGGTTTGTCATTGCTTTTCTCCCAAGAAGCAGGCATCTTTTAATTTTGTGACTACTGTGATCATGGAACCCAAGAAAGTAAAATCACTCACTGCCTCCATTTCTTCCCCTTCTATTTGCCAGGAGGTGATGGGACCAGTGGCCATGATCTTAGTTTTTTTTTTATGTTGAGCTTCCCCTTCTCCTTGTGTCCTCAATCTTTCCCAATGTCAGGGTCTTTTCCAGGGAGTCTTCTCTTCTCATGAGGTGGCCAAAGTATTGTTTATACCAATTAAACTACATTCCATTATTTAGTATTAGGAGATACTTGGGCCAAGAGCAGCGGTGACTTCCTCCCACTTCTGCAAATAGCACTGTTTACAACAAACGGAAAATGATGTAAGTGCTTCTGATCATCAAACATCAGAATATTGCTACCACACTCCCCCTATACCCTGCTCCCAGGCACGCAGAGACTCAGTTCCTGGCATGAGACAAACGGGTGGTGTGCATTCTAATCTCACCATTTTGACTTTGTGACAAGAGTTCAGCTAACCACAGTATCCTTGATTCAACACCACCCACCGTTTCTATCCATTTTGTACTGTCAGAGGCACATCAAGCGGCCTCCGAGTGTAATCACATCAGAATCGATTTTCATGGCTGAGAGGAAAATAATGGAAATTTCTCTAATGTAGAAAATGTATGTGTTCCTTTTGGTTAACCAAAATAGACTATATATCAGGCCTGTCAAAATTAAGTTTTCTTGATTCAACGCCCTTACCCAGGCTTGTATACAAATTGCAAAGAAAGATTTTCTGCAGAGTAGTTTAGCACAATGCTCTGTAAGAGTGGCTTAGCATGCCTCTTGACGTGAGAGCAATCTCTCTACGAGATTCGTTTATGGATACTTTCCTCAATAAAATACCCAGGTTGAACCACGCAGTACTGAGAGCACAATGCTTTGAGTTCTCCCAACACTAATATCTAGTACAATTTACCCCAAGTTATTATGTTGTGAATTTCCCCCTGAGGGCAGGGATGCACACATCATAATGGCAATGTGGGATAAATTCGTTTTAGTATTATGACTGATTGATTGATCTATTGATCAATTGAAATGGTTATATTTGTATTCTGCTTTTCTTCCATGACAGAGCTGGCATCAATGGCCACCTGCCAAGGCCACACTCTTTTAGGGGCCTCGCTGCTGTCACCTGGAGTCTTCTGGCCTTGTTGCTCTTCTCTTTGCTGATGCTGCCTGTATGCAGGGGGCCGGTCCACTGTCCCTCAGGCCTTGTGGGGGGGGCGGACTATATTTTGAAAAAGAAATATGAACGCATTCCTATGCCCCACAAACAACCCAGAGATGCATTTTAAATAAAAAGACACATTCTACTCATGTAAAAACACGCTGATTCCTGGACTGTCCCCGGGCCAGATTTAGAAGGCGATTGGGCCGCATCCGGCCCCCGGGCCTTAGTTTGGGGACCCCTGCTCTTAAACTTTGACCTGAACCCCCCAAAAGTGGGTAGATCACTGCCAGTCTTTAACTTTGTGAGTAGATCACAGTCTCTTGGGAGTTGGCCACCCCTGCTCTATAAGACCTAAGGTGAGAAAGTGTTTATTTAAATGATTCGTCTCCTTCTCTACCATCCCCTCCTCCTACCTGTGATTTGGTTCTTCATTATATTGTACCTTTCCTCCAGAGAGCCAATGAGCAGTCTTCTATCCAAAGAACTGTCCAATCCAGATCTGCTTAGAGACGACGTCCCACCTTCCTAATCACTTCCTTTCACCGCAAACACAAGTGTTGTTCACACAACCAGCTATGAATCACTGAGTGTTGAGGAATCAGTTGGTTAAAAAACGAAGCCATGTGAAAAAAGTCTGTAGATAGTCTTCCTTATATGACCTATTAGTTTAGCAGCTGATTGGCAGATAAGTAGAAACTTTTTTACACTCTAGGAACATGAGAACGTCCAGTGGAACGTGTCCAGAGGAGGGCAACCAAAATGGTCAAAGGCCTGGAAACGATGCCTTATGAGGAACGGCTTAGGGAGCTGGGTATGTTTAGCCTGGAGAAGAGAAGGTTAAGGGGTGATATGATAGCCATGTTCAAATATATAAAAGGATGTCATATAGAGGAGGGAGAAAGGTTGTTTTCTGCTGCTCCAGAGAAGAGGACATGGAGCAATGGATTCAAACTACAAGAAAGAAGATTCCACCTAAACATTAGAAAGAACTTCCTGACAATAAGAGCTGTTCGACAGTGGAATTTGCTGCCAAGGAGTGTGGTGGAGTCTCCTTCTTTGGAGGTCTTGAAGCAGAGGCTTGACAGCCACCTGTCAGGAATGCTTTGAGGGTGTTTCCTGCTTGGCAGGGGGTTGGACTGGATGGCCCTTGTGGTCTCTTCCAACTCTATGATTCTATGAAAGCCATGGCTGTCTAGAATTTCACTGGTGGATACAGGGCGAACATTTCCAGGAAATCACCACAGAAACATTTCTCCTCTATTTTGTAATGGGGACGGATGGTTGTGGGGGGTTGGGAGTATTGCAAGGAGAGAAATGTTGCATTTCTGAAAGCGTTAAGCACAGTTGTAACGATCCATGAGCAAAGATCAGACACCACAGAAAGGTTCTATAATTACTGCTGGGAAAACATAGCAACTCTTGCCATTTTTACTGTTATTATTCGCAATGCTATTAGGAGTTGGATTATTACGAAATCGTGGCTGGCACAGATGGCTGCTCGGCTTTGAGGTCTGCTTTAGCCTGGTTTTCTTTTATCTGCATTTTTTCCTCTAGATGTTATAGGGTTTGGGGTGATTTTTGGCTTCTCTTATTTGCTTGATAATTGTTTTCTTTTTTGAAAAAGAAGTTTTTACTTAATTAGTAGGAATATGCTTATGTCGATAGCATGCTTCTTTCATTCTACTCCCTGCCCCCAACTTTCAACAAATGGGTTCCATAATGCAATTTTACCTTCTGCTGTCTGGAATTGGCTCAGGGTGCGTGTTTCTACGGCTGTGGCAGCTGGAATATTGGCATTGACTAGAATTGCCAGGCCAGCTCTGTTATGAGGCAGGGTGGGGCAGACCTCCTCAGGTGGCAGACTCTGGGGTGCCGTTCGAGAGCAGCAAATTGTCAATTATTGAGTTTATTGTTATATTCTTAACAGCATGGGAAAGTGCCATTTTGATTTTCTGCCTCAGGCAACCACAATATCTTTGATTGTCTCTTTTGTGACCAAACTTCCTCTCCAGTGAAAGTTCAAGGCCAATTTGAGGTTTCTACTTTTGAGGGAAGAAAGCGATTTGATCGCTCCAGCAACATTTGATCAATGTAGCAACCGCGTTGGAGGTGCTTCATGTTCCTTTTCGCAAACTGTAGAAAACATTACTATGGGTTGTTAGCCAAGCTGCGTTCTGGATTTTACTTGCTTCCCCCGGCAGCAATGGGTATCTGTCTGAAAATCCAGGGAGTGCCATTCCTGGGCTTGAACTTAAGGAGATAGTGCTGAATATAAAACTGTCTCCCACCCCTGGCCCAACAACCTGGAAGACCAGAATTCATGTGATGTTGATATCTTTGGTGGTAAACAGCAAGCACTGAGCAAAATACAAGGGATGGTGGCCCAGAGACAATAGGCAAGGTCTCTATCACCATCTGGGCGAGATCAACAGGTAAAACACGAATGATGATGATAAGAAGAAGAAGAAGAAGAAGAAGAAGAAGAAGAAGAAGTTTTTATTTATATCCCGCCCTTCCCAGGCAGGACCGGGCTCAGGGCGGCTAACAATTATAAAACCACACAACCATAGGACAAACAGTTAAAAATACAAATCTAAAATACAGTTTAAAGTTTAAAAATTTAAAAGATTTAAAAGCCACTTCATTATAAGTAGCTCACCAATCACCACGAAATAGAAATGTCAGGGGTTACCCTCAAGTTAACCCAAAAGCCAGGCGAAACAGTTCCGTTTTACATGCCCTGCGGAAGGATGCAAGCTCTTGCAGGGCCCTCGTTTCTTGCGGCAGATCATTCCACCATGTCGGGGCCAGAACTGAGAAAGCCCTGGCCCTGGTAGCTGCCAGCCTGACATCCTTATAACCTGGGATCTCCAGAAAGTTATTATTTGAGGACCTCAAGGTCCTACCTGGGGCATACCAGGAGAGGCGGTCCCTTAAATACGAGGGTCCTAGGCCGCGTAGAGCTTTAAAGGTCAAAACCAGCACCTTAAACCTGATCCTGTAATCCCTTATTTTCAAATCCGAAAGTTGACAGCTATGGCTATGACTGTTTGACTGTGAGCACCCAGTATCTGAAGGTATCTGAAGAAGTGTACATGTACACGAAAGCTTATACCAACAATAAACTTAGTTAGTCTCTAAGGTGCTCCTGGACTATTTTATATATATATTTCTACTGCGTCAGACCAACACGGCTACCTACCTGAATCTAGCACCCAGTGCTGTCACAGCTGCCTCTGCACAATGCCAAATTTGAGGCCCGAATTCAGAGACAAGCAATGTCCAGAAATGAATATCCCTTGAAGACATGCTCGCTCTCTGTGTGTGTGTTTTTTAAAGTAGCAATTCAGATTTCAGAATTAGGTATTTACATTAATATTAATGAAATCAGCCCAGGCTAGTCCTTTACAAACGTTAAATGTGACAATTTAATCCTCAACAGGAGATGGCAACCTCAATAAAGGCAAATTCCATGTTAGGGATCATTAGAAAGGGGATTAAAAATAAAACTGTCAATGTCCTAATGCCTTTATACAAATCTGATGGCTGTATATTACCTCCAGTATCACAGGCAGTATGTCTCACTGAATATCCTCTGATGGGCAATGTGAGTGGGCGAGTGGAATTATGATCATGGTCTGCAAACTTACCTTAGGCATTTGATTGGCCACTGTGGGGAGACTAGACTACAGTAGCCTTTGGTCTAACGCAGCAGGGCATTTCTTAGTTCTTCAAACTGCTCAGACAAATTGCATCCTCCCGAGAGAAGCCTCCTTTTGGGAACATGTCAAGAACAGTAACTTCATGCTGTCCTACTTAAGTTCTGCTGTGGTGCAGAGCAGCTCCCGAACTCAGGGAAGGATGGGCTCAGAAGCGGGTCTTCTGGTTGGATTCTTTGTATTCAATATATTTCTATGCCACTTTTCATTCAAATGAGTCCCAAAGTGGCTTACAAACAATAGATAATGATAATACGATAGAACGTAATAGAATATCACAAATACAGCATAAATCATATTGAATAATTAACAAACCACCAGCGAAACAATTACAATCTATAAAACACTGTTAACAAAGCTTGTTATTATCCAGCAGTTAATGATGAGCACATTGTCCATTAGTTCTTCTTGCATTTCGCTTTATCTTATGGTGTGTTTCTATATCCTTTAGTTGCTCATGAGCTTCTTATTTCTTATTAAGGGCAGTGCAGAAAGAGTCCTTATTCGTGTCTCCTCCACATGCAGCTGCTGGGTGACCTTGGGCTAGTCACACTTCTTTGAAGTCTCTCAGCCCCACTCACCTCACAGAGTGTTTGTTGTGGGGGAGGAAGGGAAAGGAGAATGTTAGCCGCTTTGAGACTCCTTCGGGTAGTGATAAAGCGGGATATCAAATCCAAACTCTTCTGCTGCTTCTTCTTTTACTCCTGAAGAAGCCAACCTTGGACTTAGAATGCTACAGAAAACAAACTACTGCAGGTGGTTTTAATCTTCCATTTTGGATCTTTGTGGCTAGATAACAGGATGTTAGTGCACCATCAAAGCCACATATTCCTTTCTCTTGCACACTACTGGATCGGCTAACAATAACACCAACAGATGCCATTTACACTCTGTGGCAGGAAAAATACCGTATATTCCGGCGTATAAGACGACTGGGTGTATAAGACGACCCCCAACTTTTCCAGTTAAAATATAGAGTTTGGGATATACTCGCCATATAAGAAATATGACCCGGCGTATAAGACGACCCCTGACTTTTGAGAAGATTTTCCTGGGTTAAAAAGTAGTCTTATACGCAGGAATATACAGTAAGTGATTGGTGTTTCAATTGACTGCTGTTGTATTTGCCATTTAAAAGAGAAAGACTCAAGGCGAAGCGCGCGCACGCACATACACATACACACACACACACACACACACACACACACACACACACACACCCCTTTCCAGTTTGAGAGAAGTTTGGATCTGGCTGTGAACCTCAGAAGCTGAGGCCCATCTCTAATTACAATAGACGAATCATTGGGATAATTTCTTCCGCTTTATCTCTGCAATTCACTGGAGCAGTTAATTTCCCCAAAAGCTGGCACATCCTTTCTCATTAGAAATTCTTCTTTGGCCTTTTGAATATAAGTTCCTTATTTATTTATTTTTTTATAATAATAAAAAAGTTTAGCTGATAAGGGATTATGTGACTGGTACCTAAGATAACATGAGATGTTTAACAGAAACTTGGCTTTCACCACTGAATAATTTGCCATTTCATGAAAGCAGCCGTTGCTGATTTTGTTCCTTATTTCCATTGCTGCAGCCAAAATTCCAAGGCATAGCTGCATAAGAAGAATGTCATTTATTGCCTTACATGAATCTGGTAAAAATTGCTTATCTATATCGGACAATGTTGGTATATTGTTATGGTTTTTTGTTGTTGTTTTTAAGAAATAGTCCCAATTGTGATGTATGATGCGCCATACTCTAAAAATTCCTTCCTGCTTTTGGTCTTTGGCATTACATCTCAAATGCAATGAGAACAGCCTCACCTTCACCCTAGTGCAAGCTAAGGAAACTGTGTTAGAGGGGAACAAAGAATAAAAGATGGATAGCTATGCCCAGTTTACCTGGTCAAAGACATGGCTATAGCTGTTGGAGTAAAAACCTTTGTTTGCAACATAGCACTTCAATCCTGGACATGGTTGGGATGTATGTAGTACATTTTTAAATATCTACTGAGAGCCGGTGTCAGATCACGACTAGGGAGACCCAGATTCAAATCTCAGTTCAGCATTAAAGCTCAATGTCAGGGTTGCACCAGATGAGCAGGAGTGGTGGCAAGCCCCCCTAGGCGAAGCGGCAACCACGGAAGAATCCAGAGAAAAGGAGGGATTCTTACCTGAAGAAGACTGGTGGTGACACGCCTCAGAAGAGGAAGAAGCAGATGGGGAAGAGGGGAGGCCAGTACAGGAGGAGGAATAAGTTGAGCCAGAATCACGCCCTTGTGAGGAGAGGAGCCGGAGGGCCCCCTCCCCTCCTCCCATCTCAGCTGTAGAGCGTAGAGCTGAGAAACGGAGGGAGCAATTGGAGGCAGTTGCAGCTCGTAAAAGGCGTGGTGATGAGCTGGCTACTTAAGGAAGGCCGGCTGCTTCCCTCACCAGCACCTGCAACTGCTGTGCTGAAACGCATGGTTGTGCCTGCTCATCCTGTTCCTGGTTCCTGTGTTCCTGACTCCGGCTTCCTGGCTCTTGGCTTCTCCCTGACCTTGGCTTTGTGACTTTGGCTTCTGACTCCTGTCTTCCTCCTGACCTCGGCTTTGTGACTTCTGCTTCTGACTCCTGGCTTAATCCTGACCTTGGCTTTATCAGACTGACTGCTGCTCTTCAGCACACCAACTTGTTGGCATCCTAACACTCATTGAGTGTCTGCCCTACCTCACCAGGTTCTTGTGAGGATTAAATGGGGCTGGAGAGAATCATGTACACCTGCCTTGACTTGCTGAAAGGTTGTCTCTGCAACAGGATTCTCAGTTGTGCTTCAGAGGTTTACTCTCATTGTGCAACCGACCAAGAGAGTCACACGGCCCCAAGGGCAGTGCCAAATGCATGGTTCCACAGCCCCACTGTACCCATGTTTCCTCTTTGCTCCAAAATAGGACTTGGGTCATTTGACAGCTGCTTCCCAAGGTCCTGATGGTTAAGCCCCTCACTCTGTTTCCAATTCTTTCCAGTGCCTTTTCTGTAACAGCAAAACTCTTTAATAGTTGTGTGTTTAGGGTTGGTGGTTTACCTCCCTTACCTCTTTCTGCATTCCCACCCAATGCTATTTTACAAAAAAAAATTAAATAAAAAAAAATTATTTTATTCTTCTTCTTTATTGTGCTTGTGAGTTGCTTTTCTCACAGAGTGACACAAAGCAGGTTACACTAAAACCCATACAAAGCACAGCTGTACAAATAAAATGTTGGACTTAACAGAACCTGCCCCACTAAAAGAGGCCACAATACCATCCTCTAAATTAAGGCCCAAAGTCTTGGGTAAAGAGAATAGTTTTTGCCTTTCTTGTTGTAAGAGTTAACACCCTTGATCCAAACCATACACAGTGTTTCTTCATGTCCTTTCCCGCACCCTCTGCCTTCAAGGAACTTTGCTCACCGTTTAAGTGAACTGGAAAGTCCTCACAGATCCTTACTCAATCTTCATTACTGGTCTCCTGGAATACCACATGTTCCATAAGGTCATGGTTGTGGGCCCAGGCGGAGTGAACCCACCATAGGTGGGGCTGGGGGGAGATGCAATAAGTACAGGACAAATGTATTGGGATTAAGCAAGCCACAACTTTATTGATTACGGATGTCAGTAGGTTTGGCCATAGGCATTGGGTGTGTATCCTGAAACAACCAAAGGCATAGGCATTGGGTGTGTATCCTGCATCTGGGAAGTCTGCCTTATCAGGGTTCTCAAGCACAGGGAGAGTTTTGAAGCATTTGCAACCAAATGCACTTAAAATTCCTCTTCACACCTTCATGCCAACCACACAAAGAATATCCTGCAGCCTCAGGGATGTTGTGATAGAGCTTGAATGTGGACCCTTGACACTATACATGAGAACCAGTGTGGTGTAGTGGTTAAGAGTGGAGGACTCGTAATCTGGTGAACCGGGTCCGCGTCCCTGCTCCTCCACATGCAGCTGCTGGGTGACCTTGAGCTAGTCACACTTCTTTGAAGTCTCTCAGCCCCACTCACTTCACTGAGTGTTTGTTGTGGGGGAGGAAGGGAAAGGAGAATGTTAGCCGCTTTGAGACTCCTTAGGGTAGTGATAAAGTGGGATATCAAATCCAAACTCCTCCTCTTCCTCCTCCTCCTCCTCCTCCTCCTCCTCCTCCTCCTCCTCCTCCTCCTCTTCTGATCAGGCAGATCCCTGAACACAGCTGTAAAATCAGAATACTGTACACAAAATAAAATTAATAAAAAAGCAATTACTTTTTCACCGTTCTGGGCATCCCCCCATCCTGGTAAGTTGTGAAATTCACCAGTAATTGACAGAAATGAGGGTAAACGTGAGTCATTTATAAAAAGGCACCCGTCCTAAATCATTGCGTAACAAGAATGTTTTCAATATTTCTCTCTGTGTGATGGCACACATAGTTCTTTACCAGTAAATGAAGGGCATGGGGATAAAATTTGGTTAGCTGGGCCAGGCAAAGTGCCCTCTTTGTCTACTAAACAATGGCAAACAGATAGATGTTTGTAACTTGCCAAGAGCACTTGCCTAGATGAGATTTAGTGTTCAGCAGTAAGTAACAGTGAATTTCCCAATTGGCAAATAGAAAGAGTTAACATTCACTGAGTTTCTAACATTTACTTTATAAGATAAATTCAGATAAGGTGAATATATTTAAGTTCCACTCATCTCAATATGAGATATTTTAAGCAGATGCTTCACTCTCCTATCGATTCACTGGGACTTTAAACTTTTTATACACTTCCAAGTCTGAAGCGTATAAAATGGCCAGATTTTTGTCCTATAGATACACACACACACACACACACACACACACACACACACACACACACACTACAGTTCAAAGAATCTTTGCAGCTACTAAATCAAAATGTTGTTTTAAAATTACTGTTATAAATGGAAAGACCAATTTTTGTTCAAGGCTTCTATGTCCTTTTAGCTTCCCCCCCCCCAACTCCTGCACTTGCTGTGAGGGGATTGCTGATTTCTTTGTCAGCAAGACCGATGATATTCAATCTTTGATTTCTGATTCATTTGCTTCTTCCTTCCCTTTGATGAACAGAAGGAATGGCAGGCTTTTCTAGTCTCCTTTCAGAATAATTTCTCTCGCCTCTCACATGCTTAGTAGTGAGACCCACTTTATGCGAAAGACATTCTGCTCAGCTTACGGACTCTCTCTTCCTCTTCACTGAGCTCAGAGCTGTACAAGTACTTCTAAGAGGGACATAAAAACCTCCGATTTCTACTTTCCATGTTAAATTGTCAGCTCTTTCTTTCGCTGTTCTGCTACCTATTTCCCTCTCTTGTCCTCGCAGCCCCAGGCACTATGCAAAATGAAGGGAACTACCTGAATGAAAGTGGACTGGGAAGAGCCAGCTTGTACTGTAATGTACTGGCCTTGTCTTCTAGCCTACAAAAGATGAAAATGGCTATAATGTTAAACATTCACCACTGACAAAGCGTGTTCTCCTTCATGGAGAGCACGTGTTGCGGTGGGGGCCAACAAGTCACCCCTCTGGTGCTGGGCGGGAACGTTTAGATGGCCACGGCTGTGATTGGACCCTGGGTGTTGTTGGGGAGATTTGTATGTTGCAATTTGTTGATGGACAGCCCAGCGGATATATAAGGGTTGGTGTGCAACGTGATCTCCCTCTTGGCTGCGTGCTTCGGATCACCCGCCCTCCATCCTATATTTTAGGCCTCTGCGTTGACCTTGCTATGCCTGTCATGGGGTCATCTGCTGTTGGGGCAGGGGCCTGGTAGGAATTTTTCCATTTGGCTGATTGGCTGGTGCCATCTGGTTTTCGCCTACTGCGTAGCAAATAGTCACAACTTGTAGGGTTGGCGGTTAGGCATTGGTTATTATGTTGGTTGGAGGAGGGGTACAGTGGTACCTCGGGTTACAGACGCTTCAGGTTACAGACCGCTAACACAGAAATAGTACCTCGGGTTAAGAACTTTGCTTCAGGATGAGAACCGAATTCGCACGGCGGCAGTGGAAGGCCCCATTAGCTAAAGTGGTGCTTCAGGTTAAGAACAGTTTCAGGTTAAGAACGGACCTCCAGAACGAATTAAGTTCTTAACCCGAGGTACCACTGTATTGAGAACTTTCCTCCCTCTGAGCCTGGAGGCTTTGTTTAGCTTTCATGGCTATTAGCCACCGATGGACCTGTCCTCGATGAATTGTCCAATTATTTTTAAAGCCATCTAAGCCAGTGGTCATCCCCATACTTTATGACAGCAAATTGTGTACATTGATCATGCATTGAATGAAGTAGTAATAGTAGTAGTAGTAGTAGTAGTAGTAGTAATAATAATAATAATAATAATAATAATAATAATAATAATTTATTATTTGTACCCCGCCCATCTGGCCGGGTCTCCCCAGCCACTCTGGGCGGCTTCCAACAATATCAAAATACATTAAAATATCACAGATTAAAAACTTCCCTAAACAGGGCTGCCTTCAGGTATTTTCTGAATGTCAGGTAGTTGTTTATCTACTTGACCTCTGCTGGGAGGGTGTTCCCCAGGGCGGGCGCCACTACCGAGAAGGCCCTCTGCCTGGTTCCCTGTAGCTTTGCTTCTCACAGTGAGGGAACCGCCAGAAGGCCCTCGGCGCTGGATCTCAGTGTCCGGGCAGAACGATGGGGGTGGAGACGCTCTTTCAGGTATACAGGACCGAGGCCGTTTAGGGCTTTAAAAGTCAGCACCAACACTTTGAATTGTGCTCAGAAACGTACTGGGAGCCAATGTAGCTCTCTCAGGACCGGTGTTATGTGGTCCCGGCGGCCACTCCCAGTCCTCTAGTACTCTATTCCTCAACCCCCTGCCAATCCGTTTCATAACTTTACACAATTCTATCGTGTCCCTTCCATAGTTGCCTTTTTCTAAACTAAAAAGTCCCATGCACTTTTGCATGTTTCTTCAGCATTTTGATCGTCTGGAGTTCTCTTTTCTGCACCTGTTCAAGCTCTATGATATCCTTTTGGGGATGGGATGCCAAGAACTGTACTCCAAATGCAGATGCATCATAGTTTTTGATAAAAGCACATAAGCTAGCTAATTAAAAAAAAACACATTTTACTTGTCAAAGCCTGGCATGTGATGGAGTCTTAGCTATTAAAAATGGGGAAGGAGGGGAGGGGAGGCATATTGTAATGGGCTCTCTGATCAGCTCCTTTATTCATTTCAAATTTCACACCAAAGTTGTTGTGTCAATTAAAGAGCACTGATTGCCTTTCCTTTTGGTCTCTTTTTTTGGGTCACTTTTACAGTTATTCATAGCTAATCACTTCGTTTTTAATTGGGTTCAGTGCTAAGGTTTTCTATTCTTTTAATTTAATCTAAAAATATATGAATAAATACCAGGACTAGGGAAGATTATCAAAGCTCACCTGATGAGCAAGCAGATTTTTTTTTTGGATAACAATGTGATGAGCTAAAGATAAGAGCATTAGGCCTTGAAAAATGAAAACTCAATTATTTTTTGCGCTCTAATGGTATGAATTCACCACGCATAAGCCCAATGGATTGTGCAATATTGGATATCTGGCCTGTCTCTTAGACAATTTAGATCATTTTTGGCCATGTTTTCTTTCCTTTTTTTCTGTGTTCTGTTTCAATGACTGTCCTATCACCACCACCTTTTTGGTGCACAATGATGTGCAGCTTGCTGCTATGTGCAAAGTTTTCTGGATCTGGAAGAATGGATATTAAAAACTGAGTTGAGCCAAAGCAACTCAGGTTGTTGTTGTTTTTGCAAACATTTTCAGTATTTTAAATTAAAAACTCTTCCTCCCCCCCCCCACCCCGAGCATTCCTTGTACAAATATTGACTTAATAAATGCTGACACATTCATACGTATTGATGTCATTTGCCTTTGCTGACATCACACATAACTGAATCTTATTGGCTACATGGTGTTGTGACACGATCCTACTCATTCGATGATCTCTAGTTGGGTGGGATCACACCTGTGTCTTATCCAGGAAGGGATGCGGGTGACACTGTGATCTAAACCACTGAGCCTCTTGGGTTTGCTGATCAGAAGGTCGGCGGTTTGAATCCCTGCGACGGGGTGAGCTCCCGTTGCTCTGTCCCAGCTCCTGCCAACCTAGCAGTTTGAAAGCACGCCAGTGCAAGTAGATAAATAGGTACCACTGTGGCGGGAAGGTAAACGGCGTTTCCGTGCGCTCTGGTTTCTGTCACAGTGTTCCGTTGTGCCAGAAGCAGTTTAGTCATGCTGGCCACATGACCCAGAAAGCTGTCTGTGAACAAACGCCGGCTCCCTCGGCCTGAAAACAAGATGAGTGCTACAACCCCACCTTTGACCAGGCTTAACTGTCCGGGATCCTTTACCTTTACCTTTTTTATTTTTACTTATCCAGGAAGGAGGAGGAAGCAATAACTGGGTATGTGGAGGGGGATGTTGCTGCAGAAGCAGTAGCTGAAGCAAACAATGGTGCAGAATTGGAATCCAAAAAGTGGGTATTCATAGAAATGGTTCTCAAAACTGCTAATTTCACTCTGAAAACCAAAACAGGAATGCTTAGCATGGACAAGTTAAAGATTCAATTTGCAAATGTGCTGCCCTTTTTCTTTTCTTTTCTTTTCTTTTCATCATTATTATTTGATTTTACAAATGTAAATTAATTACAATACCAAATACCTATCCATAAAAATGAGATTTCTCTGAATCTGGAGACTCCCCCTCTCCTTTCCATGGATCCTATTGTCTTTTTTTTTTAATATCATTTTTATTAGTTTTAAATTTTTTTTTACAATAATAACATTCACATAATTTTTTCACTTCTTATACCTTTTTGGCTTTTTATAGCCTTGACTTCCTTCAGACCTTCCTTGTGACCTTCTAATATCTATACCTTAATTTTATATTTCTTATTTCTTCCGTTGTTTTATTATATCTCTCGCTACCTTAATCACTATAAGTTCATATTAACAACAGCATTTCTTCCTTGATCTACAAAAGTTATTTTAAACATTTGTTTCAGTTTGTTATATATCATTTCCCAGAAAACCTTTATTACCTTACATGGCCATCACATATGATAAAAGGTACCTTCTTTTTCTTTACATTTCCAGCAGATATTTGTACTTGTTTTATACATTTTTGCTAATTTACTAGGAGTTAAATACCACCAGGACATCATTTTCATATAATTTTCTTTCAGCATACAACATGCCGTGAATTTCAAATCCGTTTTCCATAACCTTTCCCAATCTGAAATCTGAATATTATGCCCCAATTCCCTTGCCCAGTGTATCATTACAGATTTAACCTGTTCGTCTTTTGTATGCCATTCCAAGACCAATCTGCTGCCCTTTTCTTTCACCCCCGCCACTCCTACTATTTTGTGTAGCAACGGAAGACATGTTGCTGCTTGAGGCCTTCCTCCAAAACACAGAAATACTCCTCATTGCTGTCCCTCACTTTCTTATCCAGGAGGAACAGAGATACCTGTCCCTCCCAGCTAGATATTTATTCCATCTCGAAACACCCTCGCATAGAAGAGCATTCACCCTAGCCCGAAACCGCATTATGCCATCAGCTGTTTTGCAAGGGAAGTTCAATCGGGTCCCATTGGGCGAGAGACGTTGCCCATGCGGATCCGGAGAGGTGGAGACTATTGACCACGTGCTCCTGCGATGCTGCTTCTACAAGGACGTGCGAGGCAGTCTCATCCACACAATGCTGGCAGATCTTCCAGGACGTTCGGACAGTTTTTATATAAAATGGCTTCTTTCAGATGTTAATTCTAATGTGACAGCTAAGGTAGCTAAATTCTACGCTAGAGCCATAAAAATTCGGTCCGTTTTAATTAGCATTATCCATATCCCCTTGGTTTTGAGTATGAGTATGGGTGTGAAGCGGCATTTTAAATTTTAAATTGTCTTTTTAATCTGTATTTTAATTAATGGTTTTCTTTTATATTTTTATTGTAATTTTTCTGATGTTAGCCGCCCTGAGCCCGGTTTCGGCTGGGAAGGGCGGGGTATAAATAAAATTTATTATTATTATTATTATTATTATTATTATTATTATTATTATTATTATATAACTCCAGGATAGAGCTAAAGAAGAATCAGTGCCACTATTAGCGGTAGCCCATCCTCTAAAGTAGTGATATCCCTTTATCTAATAATTTCATATAATGGTTCAAGTTTATATTTCTAGTATATATTTTAGATTGTATTTTGGATTGTTTTTATGTATATCTGTGTGTGCTGGTCAAGGACCGTAACAATAAATCTGAATCTGAATCTCCTCATTGCTGCTTGCAGAGAAGGCAGGAAGTGGGGTGCAATAAGGAATTAACTCCCCAAGCCCCATAGTACTGTACCCCCTAACTTGAAGCCCGCTGGCACTGCCTAGTCATCAGGAACTGCAAACCTCTTGCCTTTCTCTGTAATACTGGAAAAAGCTTCTTTCTCCTTCCTCTCTCCCCAAAAAGGCATGCACGTTGTGAGATATGCGTGCTCTGCTGTAAGGATGACAGCTTGCACATTTCAATGAAGGGGACAAATACGAATGTTGTATTTTGGATATGATGGAGAAGCAGAGGGAACAGGAAGCACAAGGGATTCACGCCTCATGTTCTTTTATCCAAATGTCGGGGGGGGGGAGGGATGTATTGGGGTGGCTCACACACCTCAGTACAGAAATCTTCATTCCTCCCTTGGTGCAATATCGTTTTCTACCAAGAGGAACCTTGAATGCATGACCAGATTTCTTATGTTAAGAAAATGATTATACGTGCTGTACAAATCCCAGGCCATAAAGCAAGGAAGTATGGCTTTAAGTTCTCTAGGGATGTACACAGAGCAGACAGTCCATAAAAAAACTTATGTGTATTCACACACTGTGCATGACCCCAAGCTGCATTGCTAGATGGTAGAAGCACCTTCTTTCAAAAGGCTCAGCAGTTCGCAACCCATCCATTAGCTTGCCTCTAAATCTTGTACATACAAATTAAGATTATACCCTGTCGACTTCACTTGCATCAACGCAGAATGTATAATTTGTTGTTTGTTAGGGGATTAGTACCACTTGGTTCAGTTTGCGAAATATGGCTTCATTTCCCTTAAAAGCTAATGTTTTCATCGGAGGGCGATAATACCCCCCAGTTCTCTAAAAAGATCACATTATTTGATTACTGGCAGGTACTAATAATGAGTAATTAAGGTCAAAGTGGGTCGCATTTTTTAGGTCAATTCAACCAGGGAACTATGCTGCTCGGGACGATACAATTTTATCACGGGCAGCTGAACACCACACAAATGCAGTCTCTATATTAATGTTTGAGGCGTTTACTCCTTAAAACCTCAAATTCAGAAAGATCATGAGGCCCTGCTTTCATGGTCTGTGTTCATACTGAAACCTAGTAAACTTTTACCCTTCCGCTTTATTGCAGCATTTTGTTTTTTGTTTTACCTCCGTAGGACACCTGTATTGTAGTTTGACTAATGCACTGCACCACTCAAACTGATCCTGTTCCCTGAATGGGGATTATAGGGTCTACAAAAGGGCCGTAACTGATAGTACTCATAGAATCATAGAGTTGGAAGAGACCACAAGGGCCATCCAGTCCAACCCCCTGCCAAGCAGGAAACACCATCAAAGCATTCCTGACAGGTGGCTGTCAAGCCTCTGCTTAAAGACCTCCAAAGAAGGCGACTCCACCACACTCCTTGGCAGCAAATTCCACTGTCAAACAGCTCTTACTGTCAGGAAGTTCTTTCTAATGTTTCGGTGGAATCTTCTTTCTTGTAGTTTGAATCCATTGCTCCGTGTCCTCTTCTCAGGAGCAGCAGAAAACAACCTTTCTCCCTCCTCTATATGACATCCTTTTATATATTTGAACATGGCTATCATATCAACCCTTAGCCTTCTCTTCTCAAGGCTAAACATACCCAGCTCCCTAAGCCGTTCCTCATAAGACATCGTTTCCAGGCCTTTGACCATTTTGGTTGCCCTCCTCTGGACAAGTTCCAGCTTGTCAGTATCCTTCTTGAACTGTGGTGCCCAGAACTGGACACAGTATTCCAGGTGAGGTCTGACCCTTGATCTAGATGCTATACTCCTATTGATGCAGCCCAGAATTGCATTGGCTTTGTCAGCTGCTGCATCACACTGTTCACACATGTCAAGTTTGTGGTCTACCAAGACTCCTAGATACTCAGCGTTCAAAGACATGCTTTGCATATATAAGGTCCCTGGTTTACTTCCTAGGTAAGGCTGGATAGATCCCCTGAAAGATCACCGCTTGGAAGTGTGCACTGGGGGGTAGGGGACCTGTGGGTGGACTACAACTCCCATATTCTAGACTGCAAAGGGAATTCGACACCTGGAGAGCCACCAGCAAAAAAGCCTTTTGCCACCCATTGTATCTCATCTGTCAGGGGCTATGAATCAATAGGACTTTCAACCATTTTCTGCTGGTGTTTTGGCTGTAAGCAGGAGTGCCAACTTGAATAAAATATTGGGCGGGCGGAGGTAAGCCCTGCCCCACATGATCGATCACATGACACAGGGGGAGATCATTGGATGGATGGATGTTTTTAATTGCTTTTAAAATGTTTTTAGCTGTACCTGCTTTAAGATGTTTTTCATTGTAATTGAGAATGCTTTGTCTGTTTCAGAATGATGTCGCTTTGTTTTCCTTTCATTGCCATTGGCTCCTTTGGGAAGAAAGTGGGATATAAATTTTATATATTTATATAATTTACATCCCACTTTCTTCCCAAAAGAGCCAATGGCAATGAACAGATGCACAATTTAAAAACAAAGCAAAAACACCTATCTGTCTATCTTTCTATCTGTTCAGTATTCGATGCTCACAAGAAGTTTGTTCTTCAGAATATTCCTACCACCCAAGGATTGCAAAAGATAAAACAAGTCGATAAATGATGTGCATGTAGTTCCATTTGTGTGTAAATTACCTGGCTGGGATTTGGGTCTTTTGTGTACTGAATCAAGAGCAAAGAACTATTACAGCCTCAAATGATCTTATGTCGTTTCATTACGTGAAATGGTAGAAAAATTGGATCTTTCAGCACTCCACTTAGGACTATTATGAATATCAATGAAAATTCTATTGGCAGTGCCCATGTAATTCCTACCAGAGTGCTCAAAAACCAAGCACTCAAGGCCTATTGCTTACTGCCGGTGGAAAGGTTTCTTTAACGATCTTCTAGATCAGTGGCTGAAGAAATGACATAATGGCTTCTCCTCTATATTGGTTCAATGAAAGAGCAGATGACTCAGGAGATCATACACCATAGTCTATCAAGTCATGGAATATTTAAATGCACTTTACTTTGTAGATCAATGATCTGATAAACTGTAATGGAGTCATTATGATCCGATGCAGAAAAGCAAGCACTGCTCATTTACCAGACACTAACAGCAGAAGGAGTTCTTCAGGGATTTATTGAATCAGGCTCTCCTCGGAACACTTTTAACTAGCAGATCATCAGTTTGATGGTCTGGATTAGCCCAGAAGGATCTATATGGATCTACTGCAACAAGCAGCTTTCTCCCTCCCGGAAAGAACTTGCCCATGTGAAGACCACCTGGTGGAAACCCTTACACATATGGTTCTTAATTGTAAACTATATGATGATCTCCGTCAGCAATTTCTAGATCAACTCTGCATCCCCAAATGGAAACTCATACACTTCCTATTACTGGGAAAAGATCAGGAGCTCACCAAGTTAGTGGCTAAATATCTCCATTTGGTTTTTTGTCGTCGAAATACACTGCAGACGTCTGATCTCCCTGGAGACCTAGAGATGTGACGATAGACTGCTCTACCTCCTTTCTTTTATCAAAGTTTTGTGCCACTGGGGAAGTGGTCATTCTGTATTGATTTGTTTATGTTGTTCGTTTGATGCCAATAAAAGGTTGATGATGAACAAGTAGCTTTAACTGTTCTTGTAAACTTCCCCCCACTTTTGTAAGCATTTGCCATATTATATAGATGAGGTAGCTGGAGGCCGTCAATCAACCAAACCATTTCCTAAAAACCACTGGTCACCACAAAACTACAAGCAATCAAGCCGAGAGATACATTTCTGACTAAACATCAAGTAAGAGCTATTCAACAGTGGAACTGGCTCCCTCGGAAGGTGATTGGCTCTCCTTCACTGGAGAGGTTTTTAAGCAGAGGTTGTGTGATGGCCTGGGATTCAGACTCAGACGCTGAACCTGAGGGATCCCAGCCTGCACAGGATTCCCTGCCTCCAGAACCAGCAGAGCCAGGGCTGGGGCCTGAGTCTGAAGGGGACTCACCTGTGCTAGATCCTCAGGTGCAGGCATCGGCTGAGTTTGATCTGGCCTCTGATGGAGTGGAGGACTCATTGCCTGCAGGTGCTCCACTCCCCACCCAGTCAGGGGAAGCTGAGGTTGCCTCTGGGTCCGGTAACCCTCCAGCTTCTCCTGAGTTGCAAAGGTTCAGGGCAGAGAGGCGAAGGGAACTAAGTTCCCGCAGGAGGAGTGCTCGCCTCCAAGCCAGGAGAGGCGAGTCACCTGACGATCGGAGCCGCCCTCTGCCTCGGGGCAGATAAAAGCCGGCCAGTCCCAGTCCCAAGTTGCAGGAGCAACATCGTTGCTGCCCAGTTCCTGGTTCCTGACTCCTGTGTTCCTGACCCCGGCTTTGTTACCTCGGCTTCTGACTCCTGGCTTCCTCCTGACCTCGGCTTTGTGACTTTGGCTTCCGACTTAATCCTGACCTCGGCTTTGTGACTTCGGCTTCGTGACTTCTGGATTGGACTGACCTTGGACTGGACTAGACCTCGCCTATCGGATATCCCTTGGGACCAGCACAGGTTGGATGGCCACCTGTCATGGATGCTTCAGATGACATTTCTGCATTGCAGGGAGTTGAACTAGATGAGCCTCCGTAAGTAACAGCTGGGGGAAACATTGGGATAATTAGTGGAGGTGGGATCATGATGCAAATTCAGAATAATCTATGACATATAGTACTTTTTAACAACACATATTGCTAGTATTGTATAGAAGCCAACTTGGAGTAGCATTATCAGTGGTTGATTTAAAAATACTGACCGCCTGACTGGAACGACCTAAGGGATTCTGTCATGGCAAATTATGCGTGGAACCTGTTGGGTCAAGAGAGGGGTGAAAGACAAAGAGTTGTGGGGTGGACCCAGGTGTGTCTCTGTTGAAAACATGTGGGTTGGTGTTGAAGTTTGCTGAACAGTGAAATAAGACCCTATGGTTAATGCTGAAGCATGTTATTCTAAGTTACCAACAGGAGTTTTTTTCAGCAGGAACTCAGGGGAACTCAGTTTCAGCACTTCTCAGGTGGGTGCCATTGTCATTCTAAGAGGAGAAGAAGAAGAGGAGGAGGAGGAGGAGTTTGGATTTGATATCCTGCTTTATCACTACCCGAAGGAGTCTCAAAGCGGCTAACAATCTCCTTTCCCTTCCTCCCCCACAACAAACACTCTGTGAGGTGAGTGGGGCTGAGAGACTTCAGAGAAGTGTGACTAGCCCAAGGTCACCCAGCAGCTGCATGTGGAGGAGCAGAGACGCAAACCCGGTTCACCAGATTACGAGTCTACCACTCTTAACCACTACACTGCACTGAAGGAGCAAGGTGTTCATGGTGAGTTCCGGCACCTCTTTTTCCAGAAAAATAGCACTGATTTCCAATATTGTTAGTCCTATCTGACTGTTTGGTTTTATCTCATGGCCAGGGGTGGATGATGAAATGCAGACATTCTCCACAGGAGGGAAAGAAACATGACCAAAGTGGAGCTCTAGCTAGACAAGACAAAAATCCAGCAATTAATGTACTATCAATCAGTTACATTTTGCTAATATTACTGAACACTTTTATTCCTTTTCTTAGATGTTCCATCTGAAGAGGAACCTTCCAAATTAATATAAATTTTGATTTAGTGTTGGCTTTCAAGGAATGTGAAAAGTGTCCTGTGGAAGTTCACTAGTCTGACTGAAAATTATTTAGTAGTTCTTAGAATTATTTCTATGTTGTTCCTGAGGTAGAACAATCTCCTTTGAGTTTCGTTTTCGATCAAATTTCATTGGAAACTCTGATCACTATTGGTGAACTGAAATAGCTCTGTTCTGCTCATAGCAAGTTTTAGATCAGTCTAAATCAGGCTTCCTCAAACTCGGCCCTCCAGATGTTTTGAGACTACAATTCCCATCATCCCTGACCACTGGTCCTGCTAGCTAGGGATCATGGGAGTTGTAGGCCAAAAACATCTGGAGGGCCAAGTTTGAAGAAGCCTGGTCTAAATTCATAGAGGAGAAGTTTATCGATGACTGATAGCTATGATGTGGTGGCAGAGAATAGCCATCATGGCTAGCAGTCATCAATAAACTCCTCCTCTAAGAATTTGTCTAATCCTCTTTTAAAGCCATTTAGGTTCATGGCTATCACTGCCTCCTGTAGGAGCAAATTCCATAGTTTGTTAAATTAATTGTTATACAACATCTAGATTTTATATGGTTATATACCAACTAGCAGTGTACAATTCTCATGAAACCTCTTTGGAATGCTGCTTTTATGTCAAAAAGCCATATTTTCTAGTACAGCAGTTATTTATTTACTTCTAGACATATTAAAATAGGAGAAAGGCCAAAACTAATATCTTCCAAATTAACCATGTCAGTTTCCCCTCCCTAATCAATATTTTTCCAATTTAAACCCCTGATAAAGCATTGTTTTATAATGAAAACACAGGATGATTCTTTGAGAGAGCTGCCATAAAGCTTGGCAGGAAAGAAAAATTGCAATACATTTTCTAATAGATTCAGGTTTCTTGTTATTCCCATATCCCCCAAATCTGTCACATTAAGGTCTTCAAATTTAACAATATTGATAAAACAATTACCTAAAATATTTAGAAAACTCCACATGCATTATAATCTCTTTATCTTAATAGGGTGAAATATAGCTATATTATTTAGATATTCAGAAGGTCAGAAGAATAAGTGTGTGCGATTGGAGAGTGGGGAGGGCTTGCTCAGGGCCATGAGAAAGCAAGACGCGGACAGTTGTGGATATCCGATTTACTTCACAGAATTGCCATGGTATGTAGAGCCTGTACCTGACTCACCTTAATAATCAAGTCAAGGACATCAAGGTAAAATGTCACCTTTTGTTCCAGCCTTCCACATTTCTTCATAGGAAAGGAACCTCATCTTTCCTCTGGAGCAAAACTGCCACTGAAGCAGTGGTTGGTCTTATCATTTGAAGCAACATCATTGTTAAGTTCTCCTGCATCTCCAGGCCATGGGCCATCCAGCCAGTGTTGCCATCTTCAAAGGCTGGAGCAAAATTGTTCTCTGTGACTCCGTAGGGCAGGACCCAAAGTGATGTATTCAATTGCAAGAAAAGGGAAACCTGACTAAACATTGGAAAGAACTTCCTGGTTGTACAAGCTGTTTGACAGTGGAACACAGGCTGCCTTGCGAGGTGGTGGCCCACTCCTTTGTTAGAGATTTTCAAGCAGAGGCTTTGTGGTCACCTAGTAAGGATGCTGTAGAAGTGGATTTCCTTCAACAGGGGACAAGAACTTGATAACCTTTGAGGTCCATTCTAATTACATGACTTTGTGGTCTAAACCACTGAGCCTAGGGCCTGCCGATCAGAAGGTCGGCGGTTTGAATCCCCGTGATGTGGTGAGCTCCAGTTGCTCGGTCCCTGCTCCTGCCAACCTAGCAGTTCAAAAGCACGTCAAAGTGCAAGTAGATAAATAGGTACTGCTCCGGCGGGAAGGTAAACGGTGTTTCCGTGCGCTGCTCTGGTTCGCCAGAAGCGGCTTAGTCATGCTGGCCACATGACCCGGAAGCTGCACGCCGGCTCCCTCGGCCAATAATGCGAGATGAGTGCCGCAACCCCAGAGTCGGTCACGACTGGACCTAATGGTCAGGGGTCCCTTTACCTTTACCTTTACCATGATTCTACCTCTGTTGGCCTTCTTCCAAGCTTCTTCCTCTTGTGGAATATCTAAGGCCATGCAGTGATTTCATGACTGAGCTACAATTTCAACTGGAGATTTCCTGCTCACGGTTCATTTCCTTAACTATTGACGTCAAGGTCTCAGAGGAGTAGTTTTAAATGTAAGGTACGAAGCAAATAATCAAGGGAGTTCTGACATCATACTTAGCTCACTTTTACTTCTTTCCTCAAGAATGAGGAAACTACCAAAGGTTAAGCCAGAAGAACACCCCTCTAAGGACCATGGGTAAAATTGTCCTTAAATTAATTAAGATTTGGATAATGATATGACAAACTGTCATGAAGAAGACATTGCAGGGTGAGAGAGAGAAATGATCCAACTGAAACATCTCTGCTTTTTCGGAAGACACATTTGTTAAAATGTGTTTTTGCTTTCCAAGAGATAGAAAGAAACGTGTTTTCCTTGCTTGATGCCCCTGTGGAAGTATGGAAGTCACATTACTGCAATGACTAAGTGCAGAATGTTGCTTGGGGAAAGGCCAGAGACAGTGTTTTCCCAGGGGTGAGGTTGGTGCAAAATGCAGTGGCTAGGTGGCACACCAGAGGTCCTTACCATACCCATGTCCCACCAGTGCAACTGGGTGTAACAGTGGCTGCCAACAAGCTACCAAGGCAGATCCAAGGTGCCAAGTCTTCCTCTACAAAACCCAACTTGGGACAAGGGGATCTATGGGATTGGCTTCTCTCTTATTGCCCAATAGGGTCACTACAGTTATCTGTTGAGACCCTCCTGGTGGAGCTGCAGCCAAAAGTGACCCAAAAGCCAATGCAATTCTGGGCTGCATCAATAGGAGTATAGCATCTAGATCAAGGGAAGTAATAGTACCACTGTATTCCGCTCTGGTCAGACCTCACCTGGAATACTGTGTCCAGTTCTGGGCACCACAGTTCAAGAAGGATACTGACAAGCTGGAACTTGTCCAGAGGAGGGCAACCAAAATGGTCAAAGGCCTGGAAACGATGCCTTATGAGGAACGGCTTAGGGAGCTGGGTATGTTTAGCCTGGAGAAGAGAAGGTTAAGGGGTGATATGATAGCCATGTTCAAATATATAAAAGGATGTCATATAGAGGAGGGAGAAAAGTTGTTTTCTGCTGCTCCAGAGAAGCGGACACGGAGCAATGGATTCAAAATACAAGAAAGAAGATTCCACCTAAACATTAGAAAGAACTTTCTGACAGTAAGAGCTGTTAGGCAGTGGAATTTGCTGCCAAGGAGTGTGGTGGAGTCTCCTTCTTTGGAGGTCTTTAAGCAGAGGCTTGACAGCCACCTGTCAGGAATGCTTTGATGGTGTTTCCTGCTTGGCAGGGGGTTGGACTGGATGGCCCTTGTGGTCTCCTCCAACTCTATGATTTTATGATTCTAAGTGATGTCCATTAGGGGTGTGGGGCTTTTCTGTGTTTGCTGCTTTCCTCCTGAACTTCCTCCTGGGGCACCCCCCTCCCCCGTTAAAACATAGTTTTAACAGATGTGTCATTCCAGTTTTAGTTCTCATTGTTTTCTGTTATAGGGACCTGGCAGGAGAAGAAGCAGTGGTGTACTTACGATATTGCTGACCCTTGACTTAAGGGTCATAAGGCAAGGTGGATAGGTAATGTGCATTACTACACTTGCTTCAAAATGTGGTTAAAGGTAAAGGTAAAGGGCCCCTGGACAATTAAGTCCAGTCAAAGGCAACTATGGGGTTGTGACGCTCATCTTGCTTTCAGGGTGAGGGAGCCGGTGTTTGTCCACAGACAGCTTTCCAGGTCATGTGGCCAGCATGACTAAACTGCTTCTGGTGCAATGGAACACCATGACAGAAGCCAGAGTGCATTGAAATGCCATTTACCTTCCCACCACAGCAGTACCTATTTATCTGGCAGGGACGTGGGTAGCGCTGTGGTCTAAACCACTGAGCCTCTTGGACTTGCCGATCAGAAGGTCAGTGGTTTGAATCCCTGTGATGGAGTGAGTGCCTGTTGCTCTGCCCCAGCTTCTGACAACCTAGCAGTTCGAAATCATGCCAGTGCAAGTAGATAAATAGATACCGCTGCGGTGGGAAGGTAAACAGCATTTCCATATGCTCTGGTTTTTGTCACTGTGTTCCGTTGCGCCAGAAGCAGTTTAGTCATGCTGCCCACATGACCCAGAAAGCTGTCTGTAGACAATTGATGAACTTAACTGTCCAGGTGTCCTTTAACTTTACCTTTTATTCTTTTTTTAAACCTATTTCTCTACTTGCACTGGTATGCTTTCGAACTGCTAGGTTGGAAGGAGCTGGGACAGAGCAACGGGAGATCACCCCATCACATGGATTTGAACTGCCGACCTTCTGATCAGCAAGTCCAAGAGGCTCAGTGGTTTAGACCATAGCACCATCTGCCTATCTCCTTGATGGTTTGTTGTTGTTGCTTAGTCGTTTAGTCATGTCCGACTCTTCGTGACCTCATGGACCAGAGCACGCCAGGCATTCCTGTCTTCCACTGCCTCCCGCAGTTTGGTCAGACTCATGTTGGTAGCTTCGAGAACACTGTCCAACCATCTCATCCTCTGTCATCCCCTTCTCCTTGTGCCCCCCCATCTTTCCCAACATCAGGGTCTTTTCCAGGGAGTCTTCTCTTCTCATGAGGTGGCCAAAGTCTTGGAGCCTCAGCTTCAGGACCTGTCCTTCTAGTGAGCACTCAGGGCTGATTTCCTTCAGAATGGATAGGTTTGATGTTCTTGCAGTCCACGGGACTCTCAAGAGTCTCCTCCAGTTTACTTTATTGTAATTCTGGTGCCAGGTTTTGTAGAGGAAGACTTTTTTTTTTGTAGAGGAAGACTTTTTTTTTAATGTACTGCCTTAAAGTATATTTAAAGTGCACACCCCCAAGGATAATGGGTTACAGGTAGTAGCTGTGTTGGTCTGTCATAGTAAAAAAAAAACAAAAATAAAAAAATTCCTTCCAGTAGCACCTTAGAGACCAACTAAGTTTGTTCTTGGTATGAGCTTTCGTGTGCATGCACACTTCTTCAGAAGGATAATGGGGACAGTGGTTTCTTAAGTGTGCTGGGAATTGGGACACCATCCTTTAAATGTGCTTTGAAAGTGCGATGTATACACAGCCTCAGTTCACTTTTCATTCTCTGCTTCTGGAGTTTTATGCTGCATCATACTTTCTTACAATTGTTACTGTCCTAGTTACTGCATTTGTAACTTGTTTTGTATTGTAAGCTGCTTTGAGAATTTTTGTTGTTGGTGTAGGTCGGGCTAGAAATGTGGTAAATCAATAAGCAAGCACACACACACACAGAGAGAGAATTGGTTGTGTGGCTTAAGACTACACCACTGGCCGCAACTGCTGCGTTTCCAACTGTAATGACAAAGCGAATTTCTTGCCAGCCCATTTTTAATACATTTAGACATTTGTTACAAAGGAATTATCAACTTGACAAGGAAAAATTACTAATTCTTGACACCTTCCCTCTCACTCTGACTCTGTCTGTCTAAGTGCCCTTTTCACAATTTAACATGATTTGCCATATTAAAATTTAAACACTTCTAAGCTGTCCTAAACCTACTTCCCCCCATATCCAAATAGATCAAAATTGGTGATGAAATACAGAAATGCAGAAAGGGATTCATTTTATGGGACTGGCAAAAAAAAAAAAAAGCGTTCAAGAGTTTGCCTCTGCATTAGGCTTCTTTGGTTAATGTGAAACTCAATCTAGAGAAGGTCACAGCTGACCTACAGCGTTTAAACGGGAGCCATTTAAAACTTGATCCCCTGTCCATGTGTTAATTGCTTGCAGGACACCCATGTACTGAAGCAGCTTTTCAGGTGTAGAGATTTCTCTTCTGATATTTTGCATTCAACAGATGGATGTTGGGGGTCAGGGTTGTTTGACTCAAACTCCCAGTCACCATAACCAGTAGTCAGGGAAACGGGGAGTTATAGTTCATCATCGGTGTGATGGCCTGGGATTCAGACTCAGATGCTGAACCTGAGGGATCCCAGCCTGCACAGGATTCCCCGCCTCCAGAACCAGCAAAGGCGGTGCTAGGGCCTGAGTCTGAAGGGCCCTCACCTGTGCTGGATCCTCAGGTGCAGGCATCGGCTGAGTCTGCTTTGGCTCCTGATGGGGTGGAGGACCCATTGCCTGCAGGTGCTCCACTCCCAGCCCCGTCAGGGGAAGCTGAGGTTGCCACTGGGTCCGGTAACCCTCCAGCCTCTGCTGAGCTGCAGAGGCTCAGGGCAGAGAGGCGAAGGGAACTAATTTCCCGCAGGAGGAGTGCTCGCCTCCAGGCCAGGAGAGGCAAGTCACCAGAGGATCGGGACCGCCCTATGCCTCGGGGCAGATAAAAGCCGGTCAGCCCCAGCCCCAAGTTGCAGGAGCAACATTGTTGGTTGCCAGTTCCTGCCACTGTTCCTGCTTGAAACCTGTCCTGCTTTCCTGCCTGAGTTCCTGCCCTGCCCTGGTTCCCTGCTTGCAAACCTGTTCCTGACCTTGCCCGACTCCCTGCCCTGCACCCAGCTTCAGCGACTACGGAATGCCTCTACGTTGCATCTCTGACCATGGACCGGACTTGGACCTCGCCTCTCGGGTAACCCACGGGACCAGCACAATCTGGACAGGCACAGGTGGACTAAAACACCTGTCCTTGATTACACAGGAGCTGGGTCTATGCAACCCCTTCTCTTTCTGCCTCTCCCTCTCTATATTTATAGGCCCTATGCCTCCTTCCAGCAACTCCTGCAGCCAAGCTGGTGACAAATGTATTGCTCTGCTTTCCTTTGGACCATATCAGCAAGGCCGGGGTCATCCGGGCAGCCCAGGACCTCCATACACATTGCCCAGGCTTGCGCCCCATGAAGGTCACCAGTGTTGCAAATGTAGTGTTTGACTTCACCCCCAGAGGTACACTCCATTGTATCCTGAGACAGACAGATGCCAACAACAACAACCATTGGGCTGGATGCTTCAGACGTGTCATATGAATGAACCTCCTATGTCAGTAAAGGTAAAGGGACCCCTGACCATTAGGACCAGTCATGACCGACTCTGGGGTTGTGTGCTCATCTCGTTTTATTGGCCAAGAGAGCTGGCGTACAGCTTCCAGGTCATGTGGCCAGCATGACTAAGCCGCTTCTGGCGAACCAGAGCAGCGCACGGAAACGCCGTTTGCCTTCCTGCTGCAGCGGTACCTATTTATCTACTTGCACTTTGACGTGCTTTCGAACTGCTAGGTTGGCAGGATCAGGGACCGAGCAACGGGAGCTCACCCCGTCGCGGGGATTTGAACCACCAACCTTCTGATCGGCAAGCCCTAGGCTCTGTGGTTTAACCCACAGCGCCACCCGCATCCCTATGTCATTATCATGTTATAAATCAGCCTTTTATTTGGAGCATTCCAGGACAATGCACCAGCATATATGTTTAAACTTTCAACACAAGTTCTTTTAATTACCCAAGTTAGTTGGCATTTTAACGGGGACTATTTGCCACCATCCTCTGTACAAAGGGTACGTTTTTATTATTCCGCATCCATCGACGGTTGCTATAATTGTTTCATGACATTTCTTAGCAGCTCTTGGAGAGCTGTTGCTTAAATTGATTTGGCTTAACCTGGAGCATTCAAAACTGAGCTGTGCGAGGAGATGGTGGAGAGGCGCCATTGTCGGTGGCCTCTGAAGGAGTTCCCAAAATGAACTAATTCAGATTACAAGCCGTAAACAGTGAAACTTGGCACCCTGACTGTGCAGGGTTCTAAATCACAAGGGGAAGCTTCTGTGAGTAGATCAGACTCCTCGCTCCGGTCATTACCCTTTCAATGCATGGAAGACGACAGTGCTGAGAGACAGGAACATGATGGAAATGGGCAGGGCCAATATTTTTCTCTCATATGATTCTAAATGTATGGTTGTGGTTGAACATCTGAACAACACTTGTGTAGAGTGGCTATTTCTCTGGGCCTGCCTTCTGTCTTCCTGCCTCCCTCCTGCCTGATGATTTCCAGTCTACCCCAATACCTGACAGCACTTGGACCTCAGCATTAGGAACTCATCACCAGGACCTTGACAATGGAGAAAGGTGTATATCAGGCATCCCCAGACTCGGCCCTCCAGATGTTTTGGGACTACAACTCCCATCATCCCTAGCTAACAGGACCAGTGGTCAGGGATGATGGGACTTGTAGTCCCAAAACATCTGGAGGGCCAAGTTTGAGGATGCCTGGTGTATATAATCCATGCTTAGATTCTAGGAGTTACATTTCTTAGTTGATAGGTCTTTATCTTCAAATTGACCTATTAAAGAGCATAAAAGCATCGCCCCATCACTAATTGCAACCGTGGATATGTAATAAATTAAAGTGGCATATAAATTCATGCTACACAATTTGAAAGTTGGCTTACAACATGCTGTGAACATTTTCCTCTTGGTATTTATTTACTTATTCAGAGAGGCTGGAAATAAATTTGATGTATTGCATGTTAGGATTTTCAGCATCACTCAAAAATGTTTCATAAGATTTGAGTGAATTCCAGCTCACATCAGTTATGACCTTGACATGAAAAATTGCCAAGAAGTAGACGATTCTTATGTTCCCAGTTGATGCAAAACTACTTTCAGCATTCAATTTCCCATAGATTTATTGTGATGCAAATGGTACAATAAAGTAGTTGACAGTACAATCCTATGCACGTCTACTTAGGATAGGTCTTAGGGCATTCAGTGGGAGCTACTACCAAGTTAAGTGTGTGGAAGATTGTAGCCTCTTTTTTTAGGACTTTGTAAAATGGTGATCCGAAAGCACATCAAAGTGCAAGTAGATAAATAGGAACCGCTCTGGCGGGAAGGTAAACGGCGTTTCAGTGCGCTGCTCCGGTTTGCCAGAAGCGGCTTTGTCATGCTGGCCACATGACCCGGAAGCTGTACGCCGGCTCTCGGCCAATAAAGCGAGATGAGCGCTGCAACCCCAGAGTCAGACACGACTAGACCTAATGGTCAGGGGTCCCTTTACCTTTACCTTTAAAATGGTGATCCAAAATAAGTGGAGTGTAGATTAGTAAAAGTCTGTGAAACTGTTTTGCTTCCTGATTGATTGTGAGTGCTGAATGGTCAGGATTTCCCTATGTATTTTACATAATTTGCCCACAGTATTATCAGCAAACAGCTGCATTATGTCAGCTTCATAGCAATGTGATAGCATCAAGTCCAGTGTTTGTCTGGGATCACTTCAGGAAGAATGAAACAGAAAACAACATAGTCACTGAAGAATCAGCAAATGGAGGGGAGAAGTGGTTGTAAAGCAGGGGTCAGCAACCTTTTTCAGCCGTGGGCCGGTCCACTGTCCCTCAGACCATGTGGTGGGCCGGACTATTTTTTTTGGGGGGGGGAATGAACGAATTCCTATGCCCCACAAATAACCCAGAGATGCATTTTAAATAAAAGCACACATTCTACTCATGTAAAAACATGCTGATGTGTGTCGAGAGCCGGTGTGGTGTAGTGGTTAAGAGTGGTAGACTCGTAATCCGGTGAACCGGGTTCGCGTCTCCACTCCTCCACATGCAGCTGCTGGGTGATCTTGGGCTAGTCACACTTCTCTGAAGTCTCTCAGCCCCATTCACCTCACAGAGTGTTTGTTGTGGGGGAGGAAGGGAAAGGAGAATGTTAGCCGCTTTGAGACTCCTTCGGGTAGTGATAAAGCTGGATATCAAATCCAAACTCTTCTTCTTCTGATTCCTGGACCGTCCGTGGGCCAGATTGAGAAGGCGATTGGGCCGTATCCGGCCCACAGGCCTTAGGTTGCCTACCCCTGTTGTAAAGAGTAGCAAAAAGCTAGTAAAGGGTAGGATTAAGGAAGAATTTGGCTCATTCCTACCTTTCTGAACATCACAAGGTAAAACCATTCTTGAATTTTCACTTCATGGCCGTGATAAAAAGTGGAAGAAGTGTCTTGTTGTTGTATTCAGAGTTTGCGTCTATTTAAAAAAACCCCACCATGTCCATCATATTCACAACTTCAACTCCATGTGAAAATACATGGAAGAAGCTATTGTTTGAGGAAAACGTCGAACTGGTTCTACGAAACTTTTACAAGGTTGTACATTATAAACTGTCAGTGCCTGTTAGCAACAGCTTAATGAAGCGTGTGTTCTCCATAATGGCCAATATTTGGACAAATGAACAAAACGGTCTTCATTTTGATGTAGTGGAGGGAGAGCATCAGAGCAAATTAAATTCTGGCATGTCTCATGGTGACTTCTATGACTATGTAAGCCAGGAACAAGAATTGTTTCAGGCAGCATCCCAGGCTCATGGCCAGCCTAAAAGTTCTGGGGTGGCATCAAAAAAATAGAGGAGGGTGTTTATATCTGCTCTGTAGGCCCTTTTAAGACAAAATTGTAAGGAAGAATGGAAATACGTAGAAGAGTATTTAAAGAAGGAAGGGATAGAAACAAGTTTAACGATTTGTCTAGATTAATACATTAAAAGTAGAAGAGAGTAGTTGAGATAAGAAGAACTATGTAAATAAATGGGTTAGTGGGATAAAAGGAGAAAGGGAAAAGGTACATAAGCAATATAGTAAAAAGAGAAGTTAGTTAAGAAACATGAGAGCGAACAGTAGGAGGGAATTTTAAGGATGGAAGATTGAAGATAGAGAGGGGGAAGGGGGAGTGGGGAAGGGGAGATGTAGGGAATAGGATGGAAGAGGATGGAAGAAAGAAGAGGTATGAAGTAAGAGAAAGGGTAAGTAAGTATGATGAGAGATAGGTATGTATGAGTATGTAAGGATAAGAAATGATAGGGAAGTTGGAAAATAGAGGAAAAAGAAGGAAGGTAGAAGGATAAAATGGGAGATATGGATGATGGGATTGAAAGGAGTGTAGTATGTATGTATGTAGGTAAATGCAGAGTGTAAGTAGAGATGTATGGGAGTATGGATTTTGTGTTATGTATGGATTGATGTTATGTATGGATATTGTGTTATTGTTTCATGATATGTATATGTATTTTATATGCAAATATCAATAAAATATTTTTAAACATTAAAAAAAAGACAAAATTGTAAACTATTTTTATTTAAACCTCGTTCATTCCCCCCCAGCAATTGCTGCCAACAAAAATGTAGAAAATAACAGTAACCCACTAGTAGAAAATCAAGAATAAGCTACAACAGGAATATTCTGATAGTTTATAACAAAGATTTATTGTCTTTGACGCTGCAAAGTGTAGTACAAGTTTATCCAAATTCAATGCTTTAGTACTGTCCTTATTATAACTCAAAACAAACCATTTCAACTTTGCATTCATGTAGCACAAACTATTGAGGTAGACCTGAAACGGAAGTTACCGTATTTTTCGCTCCATAAGACGCACTTTTTTCCTCCTAAAAAGTAAAGGAAAATGACTGTACGTCTTATGGAGCGAATGTGTGGTCCCTGGAGCCAAATTGTCTAGGGGCCAAAAGCACATTGTGCTCTTTTTTTTACAAAGAGAGAAGAGGGTGTTGAAAGGAAGCCGCTGAACAGCTGTTTAGCAAGCGATCGGGGAGAGAGATAAGGCTCCCTTTCCAGCCCTGTCCCCTTGCCCAGGCCTCCGTTGTTGAATGCAGAGGGAGGCTGTTTGTTTCCCCAGCGACATGTGACTGGCTGATTAGATTATCTGTCTGGAAACTGTAGGACTAGAAGCTGCAGAACTGTGAGATGAACCCCATAAATACGGGGCTTTTCCTCTTTGAAAAAGAAGCTGCACCACTTTCAGATGATCCTCAAAAAAGCAGGGCTTTTCCCTTTGCAAAAAAAGCTGCACCACTTTGAGCTGATCCTCAAAAAAACCCAGGGCTTTTCCCTTTGCAAAAAAAAAAAGCTGCACCACTTTGAGCTGATCCTAAAAAAACAGGGCTTTTCCCTTTGCAAAAGAAGCTGCACCACTTTGAGCTGATCCTCAAAAAAACCAGGGCTTTTCCCTTTGCAAAAGAAGCTGCACCACTTTGAGCTGATCCTCAAAAAAACAGGGCTTTTCCACTTTCCTCCTCTAAAAACTAGGTGCGTCTTATGTTCAGGTGCGTCTTATGGAGCGAAAAATACGGTAAATGAGAAAAGCAGGTTTCAACTGTTGAAGTACTGCTTGAAATTGTCAATGCATCCTCAAGCAAAAGACCAAGTTTGGGAAATGTAGTCCACATTTTGTGAGCTCACCTGCAAAACCCCCCACTTACGGTGGTTTTTCTTTCAAAGGGGTTTTGCCAACGCAACCTCTGGTTTTAAGTCTTCTAGCTTTTTATGGTTATCTGAGTTGTGTTTCGATATCTCTCATAGTGAATTCAAATTGTGCTCATTCGCAGGCTTGCAAAATTCTACTATACCAGAGCTGTCTGTCTCCTTGAACCTGTTTTCCAATTCATGAGTGCAATCGTCAATAACTCTATTGCGTGTTTAGACCTTTTAACCGTTCCCTAGAAATAAATTCACACATGACTCAGATATTTGGTTTGGTTTTGGGCAGAATTTAGGCCACAACTTTATTGATTACAACCGGGAGCCAAAACATCCGAGTACTAAGGCATTTGGGATCCAAGGTACGACTGTATATGTTCCCACTGTTTTTGGAGCATGATGCTAGTACTCAGTACTGAACACAGTAATTATCCAGAGCACTGCCACATGATTTCAAAAATACGAGATGCATGTACCCTGTAATTTCTTAAGCAGGAAGCTTTGTCCTGCATATTAAATTTATATCCCGCCCTTCTTCCCAAAGGAGCCCAGGGTGGCACAAAGGAACCTCTGTGCAAAGTATTGGGCTTTTGTTGGGCACCTATGCATAGAATTAATTAAACACGATTCAAATCAGAGAGTGCTTCTCTTCAGTGATCAGCGGGAAGTGGGGGAGAGGAGAGAGAGCTTCAGCAACATAATATTTTATTGCTCCCATACACTCTAGCAGAATGGATGCTTTATAAACCCACGTTAGTGAAAATCCAGCTCATTACAAAGCCTCAATCTGCAAAGCTTCTTTTTTTGTATACATATTTCTGCTTTAAAAAGAAGCAGAACACACCACCACGTTGGCATGTCATCTAAATTTATTCAGATTCCGTCAGAGCTACACATGCACTGTAAGAGGTTGTGTAAGCTGTGCCCTTCAGCTCTCTATATTGGACAAACAGGCCAAAGGATAAATGGACATAAATGTGACATCAGGAATCACAAGACAGAGAAACCAGTAGAACACTTCAGTCTCCCAGGACATTCTATACAAGATCTCAAAGTAGCTGTCTTATTGCAAAGGAATTTCAGAAATAGACTGGAAAGAGAAGCTGCTGAATTGCAACTCATTACCAAGCTTAAAACCATGGAGAGACCTGGTCTGAATAGAGACATTGGATTCTTATCTCATTATACATGATTTTAGCCATCTCACCCCTTGCTTTTTCCCATAAGACCAATTGCAGTAGTTAACCGTCATCAACAGGTTTACCACACCTATCAGCCAATCACCCATTCCCACCACCCTTCTGAGTAATACCCCTCCCCACCCTCTCCCTATATATAAGGGTCTGGTGACTTCTGTTTCAGTGTATCTGAAGAAGTGTGCATGCACACGAAAGCTCATAACAAACTTAAGGTGCTACTGGAAGGATTTTTTTTATTTTGTTTTGACTACAGCAGACCAACACGGCTACCTACCTGTAACTAGGACTTGGGACTAGTTTGCCTACAAGATTATTTAACTCCATGTGTTGCCACTACACCACTTTGATTGGCAGAATTTTGCATTTGTAAGAACTTGAGTGTTTAGTGTGGCAGTTTGGAACTCCCTGCCTGTTGAGACCAAGCAGTCACGGTTGTGAAATGTTCTTGATTTATTGCTTTATCTCTTTGTAAACCATGTTGAGGTTTGCTTTGTTTTTTTTTACAGTCAAACAATCTATAAACTTTATGAAATAAATAAATAAAACACATAATGGTCAGAGCAGGTCATATGCAATAAAAATAACAGCTTGGTTTATTTATTTAAGGTGGAGCAGGGGCCCGGCTAGCTTAGTCAGTAGAGCATGAGACTTTTAAGGTGGAGCAGGGCCTTCTCTGTTGTGGCACCTGAGTTATGGAACACTCTTCCATTGTAAATGTTGTCTCCCTTGTTGCCAGCCTTTTTCTGTCTGCTCCTATAGGCTTGTAGGGAGAGTTGAACTGGAGAACAGTTGACCTGCTGTAGGAGTTTTGCTTTGCTGGCAGTTTTGTATCTGAATGGCTTTGTATCGTTTGTATATGATGTTATGATGGATTTTAATGGAAATGTTTTGTGTTCCATCATGGCAGCCCTCTGCACAAAGGACAATCTAGAAATATTAATAATATTAATAAAAACTTATTTTGTCTTTAAAGTCTATTTCACACATTACTTTAGAGGCACTGAGGCCGCTAATCCTATTAGTATTCCTGGTATGGTACATATGCTGCAATCACATTTTACATGTTGTGATGTACACTTATGTACCTTTGATGCAGAGGCGTAGGAAGGTCAGGTGGTACCCAGTGCAAAAAAATTCTTGTCACCCCCCCCCATTGATTTTTTTTTTTTTTGCCTGCAAAAATGGTTTTACGTTATTTCATATTTTCTTACAAAGGAATAATAATAAGTAATAATAATAATAATAATAATAATAATAAACTTTTATTTATATCCTCCCCTCCCTGGCCGAAGTCACGCTCAGGGCGGCTATCATCAGATACATAACATTGGTATAAAATCAAACAATAATTAAATTACCTCCTAAAAACATGTCAAAATCAAATTAAAGTCTAATTAGATGGCTTTCCGCAGGGTTAGGGTTGGGGACAGTAAGTGCTCCACTGAATTGAAATTTCAGCCTTCATGCTATAGGAAAACTGCCAAGTAAACAGCTATTTTTGTGGAGGAGGGTCAAGATATTAACTGATATGCATGAAATTTCATATATAGCTATATCATCCCTAGTGTAGTAAGATAAGACCTTTGGAGCAGGCATTTTTTTAAAAACCAAACAAACACGTTTTTTTATGAACCGCCCTAGTAGGGCAGTAATTGTTCCTTGATAATTTGTCACCCCCCTCCATGATGGAACCTGGGGCGGCCCACCCCCCGCCCTCCACTTCCTACGCCCCTGCTTTGATAATGTGGGAAGTGGCCCTGACAGTCATCACAATATTTGTAGTGCGTACATAATCTCTACGTCGTATTGGTTGTGAAAAACATCCAGGTTGCAGTCTAAAGAAGAGCCCTGCTGGGTCCACGACTGAACCCAAATGCAAAATCGCTTCTGTCGACTTTTCTATCTTTCTGCCTTAAATGTCCTATGCGTTCCTTCTTACAGAAGGCTATACAGATGTTGGGTGCTGTCGGGCCTCATTGCCTCAGAAACATTACAGAGACCTTCTCCGGATTTTTGATGCATTTTACAAGCACAGCACATCCATCCAAGGTAAAGCACCTCTGCTACGTATGAGAAGGATTTATCTGTGTAATCCTATGCACATTTGCCGGGGAGACCCCTCTGGGATTTGCTTCTGAGTACACATGTATAGGATTGTGCTGTTAGCTGAAATCAAAGGTGTTTTATTTTGCCTGGGCCGTGCCCTAAGGCGCTTGCCTCTTCCCTCTGCAGATGTAAAGTCTGCAATGTATTTAGACACGTCTCCAACTGAAGCAGGCTGCTAGGAAGGGACTCTCGGCTTCTCTGAAGTGAAATGAGATTTGCACGAGGAGCCGCAAACTGAATTGGGGAACTTCAAAACACTTCGTGGGCATTTTTCTTTTTCTTTTTTTTTAAACATATTTTTTATTAAAGGTTTTCTTGATTTACAAAGGTATGTGCAATGTCTCTTTCGTGTTTTTTCCATGTAACATTTTTACAAATCAGTATCGGCTCCTGGCGCGGCATGGCTGGAGGCGCCCCCCAGATCTTGCCACCATGGCGCTGTGCGCCACTAGGCTCAATGGCTAAGATGTCCCTGGGTCCATGCTTGCTCCTGACAGGATTTGTGGGCCTTTTTGACCAAAATACTACAGGTAAGTTGTTGTTGTTCAGTCGTTCAGTCGTGTCCGACTCTTTGTGACCCCATGGACCAGAGCACGCCAGGCACGCCTATCCTTCACTGCCTCTCGCAGTTTGGCCAAACTCATGTTAGTAGCTTCGAGAACACTGTCCAACCATCTCATCCTCTGTCGTCCCCTTCTCCTTGTGCCCTCCATCTTTCCCAACATCAGGGTCTTTTCCAGGGAGTCTTCTCTTCTCATGAGGTGGCCAAAGTATTGGAGCCTCAGCTTCAGGACCTGTCCTTCCAGTGAGCACTCAGGGCTGATTTCCTTAAGAATGGATAGGTTTGATCTTCTTGCAGTCCATGGGACTCTCAAGAGTCTCCTCCAGCACCATAATTCAAAAGCATCAATTCTTCGGCGATCAGCCTTCTTTATGGTCCAGCTCTCACTTCCGTACATTACTATTGGGAAAACCATAGCTTTAGCTATACGGACCTTTGTTGGCAAGGTGATGTCTTTGCTTTTTAAGATGCTGTCTAGGTTTGTCATTGCTTTTCTCCCAAGAAGCAGGCGTCTTCTAATTTCGTGACTGATGTCACCATCTGCAGTGATCATGGAACCCAAGAAAGTAAAATCTCACACTGCCAGAGAGTGAAATCTCTCACTTACACTACAGGTAAGTAAGTGTCTGTTAAAAGCAAAACCTTATAAAGAAAATACCAGGGTAGAGTATTCCCCACCCCATACAAAACATCTTGCTATTGGGCTGCTCCAACCTAGAGCTTTTATCATCTGCCACTAACATTTACATTTTACACTTCACAAGTAGATTAAATTTCAAATATGCTTCCCCCCACTCTCTTCCTATGTTTTAAGTGTTTTCCACTTTCCTATATCGAAAGCTCTCCTGTTGAGAGGTCCCAACAGGAAGTGAATGTAGGGAGGTTGTGCTCTAATGAGAGATCCTTTAATCTACCCTTAATCCCACTCAATTAAAGCACCATTAATGACAGAAGAATCATTATGTGCTGAAGAACAGGAAAATGAGAGGAAACAACAGGCGCTTGCCTCTCCATGCCCTGCATTTTATTCGAAATCCAAACCGAAAAAAGCAGGGCTTTTGCTTTTTGCTTTTGTTTTTAAGGCCTTAAATGTGTCAGTGAAAATCCCAGCTCATGTTAGCGCCTCAACATCTACAGCTATTAAAGTCAACTAGAACAAACTATATTGGTTCATTTTAAAGGAAAGAGCCGAAGGAGCTGTATTTAGCCTAAAAACCAGCCCAGCAAATAATGTAAAGACAATTCACTTTTTCACCTTCCTGGGATTTTTCTCCCATCCTCCATCTATATTCCTCCAATGTGTATGCGAGGGCTGCCACAGGCAACACACGAAGGAGACCACACCCTATAAGGAAGACTATCGCATCAAAATATTTTTAAAAGGAACCTACCACAAAATGTTGCGATGTGTAGCACTCCTGTACAGGATTCCAACCAGCCAGCCATTCCCACTTTCAGGATATTCCATTCTTTTCTCCCTTGCTGCTGTCCATCAGTAAGTCAGCATTCTATGACTTCAGAGCATGTTCAGTTCTTACTGATATCTCTCTTATGGCCTAAATGGTTGTGTTTGGGTAGCATAAGGATCTATGCTTAGAGATTTGAATTTGCTTTATGGTGCATCTAGGGATGAGGGGGAAGTTAGATTCAGTTCACATTTAAAGGCAAACCTACCTGAACTGTGCTGTCCAAAACAATACGTGCACCAAAAACACAGCCATCCTTGAAAATTCACACTTCTCCAGATGTTGTAGTGCAGCTCTCCATCCAAGTAATGCGCACACAAAATGAATATTATTGTATTTTAATGTTCTTTTGGAAGCCGCCCAGAGTGGCTGGGGAGACCCAGCCAGATGGGCGGGGTATAAATAATAAATTATTATTATTATTATTATTATTATTATTATTATTATTATTATTATTATTATGCTCATGATAAGTGTGTGTTGAAATGTACACGTTAGTGAAACCAGGATGCAAAAATGCATTGTGTTAGGAAAAATTGCTTTACGGACATGCAAATTAGGTAAAATTGCACATAAATATACTCGGAAACATTCACACAAAAATGTTGATGAATTTCATGGGGGCTTTTAAAAATATAAATCTGATTGCAAATTGATGTGGCAATGTGGGAAAAACGAAAAGTGAGGAATTGACAGATTTGACGTATTTCAGAGTTAGGTGAAATTTTCAGACAGATTTGACATAATGTCAATCTTAAATGACCTTGAGAGCCTTTTTGGCTGACCAATGGAATGGAAGGAAGGAAGGAAGGAAGGAAGGAAGGAAGGGCCAGTATATGATATGCAGTGTTTAAATGAGCTGCTAAGGCAAAGTGGAGTTCTAGATTTGGACCTAACACATCTTGACTGAAATATCCTTTTAGACATTAACTGAGTGTCATTGGGTGAGAATCTTAGGGACTGTGTTCTTTCACATATATGTTCTTTTTTTAGGAGCAAGGAAGGGAGCTGTGTTTCATTGAAGCAATATGGGTCCATCAAGAAACACAAACAAAAACAAAAACCCACCATTTGGTGCATAGAACTAGTCAAGGAGTCCCTTGGTTTATGACCTCTATTTCCTGCTCCTCCACCTATGAAAAAGGAATAATTAATATTTACTTCGCTGGATTTTTTTTATTTTTTTTTTGGGTGGTGGGGTGATGGAGATTAACGTGGCACAACCATAAAGCTATTTGCATTACACAATGACATTTAGGAATGAGGAACCTATGCATTTCAATTAACATACAGTACTACAAAATCACTTTTTTAATGATTGAAAAATATGTAGCCTTTACAGACATAAGAGGGAAAATTTCTATAGGAAATGCCTATACTTCAACTCAGTTCCCATATATTTACCCTGCAGGTTTTATCATGGAAAGTTTGTTGCCTGAACTCTCTTTGAATTTTGCATAAATTACCTGCTCCTTTATTGTTATGATGGCAGAGAGAAGCCCCCATGTGATGTAGTGGTTGAGAGCGGTGGACTCATAATCTGGTGAACCGGGTTCGCGTCTCCACTCCTCCACATGCAGCTGCTGGGTGACCTTGGGCTAATCACACTTGAAGTCTCTCAGCCCCACTCACCTCACAGAGTGTTTGTTGTGGGGGAGGAAGGGAAAGGAGAATGTTGGCCGCTTTGAGACTCCTTCGGGTAGTGATAATGCGAGGTATCAATAATAATTTAATAATAATAATAATTTATTATTTGTACCCCGCCCATCTGGCTGGGTCAAAACTCTTCTTCTTCTTCGGCATGTGCTGAGAGGAAGAGGAAGAGGGGAATTCAACCCAGTGACCATACTGATGTAGCTTGCTGGCCACAACCTCTCTGGCTACACATTGTGCAAGCATGGAGACTCTATGAGTTTACACACATGTAGAGCTCCTGCATAGAAACAGTCACCTGATTGTCCCAGGTTCCTCCGTCATGTGGAAGAGGTCTACATGAATAACCAGCAGACAAGAAGGGTCCTTTCTCATGCTTGCTCATGGCCAGAGTATGCATTACAAGGACGAATCGGGTCTAGCTGATGCAGCTTTGTGGCCCCCTCATGCATGATTTGAATATGTGAGGGGATGATCTTAATCTCCCTTCAGTCTTCTGTCCCTCTAGTTCTCCCCCGTACATGCACCACCACAGCAACACAACCCAAGTTATTGTGCTACATGGCTGATACAGCATGGGGATAGGCCTCATTCCTGTTCCATCCCTCTCCAAAACTGGTGCTCAGACTTGAAAGTACCTAGATGGAAGTACACTCATAAAGGTAAAGGGACCCCTGACCGTTAGGTCCAGTCGCGGACGACTCTGGGGTTGCGCACTCATCTCGCTCTATAGGCCGAGGGAGCCGGCGTTTGTCTGCAAACAGTTTTTCGGGTCATGTGGCCAGCATGACTAAGCTGCTTCTGGCGAACCAGAGCAGCACACGGAAACGCTGTTTACCTCCCCACTGGAGCGTTACCTATTTATCTATTTGCACTTTGATGAGGAGCTGGGACCAAACAACGGGAGCTCATCCCGTCGCGGGGATTCGAACCGCCGACCTTCCGGTTGGCAAGCCCTAGGTCAGTGATGGCTAACCTTGACACTCCAGATGTTTTGGAACTACAACTCCCATCATCCCTAGCTAACAGGACCAGTGGTCAGGGATGATGGGAATTGTAGTTCCAAAACATCTGGAGTGTCAAGGTTAGCCATCACTGCCCTAGGCTCAGTGGTTTAGACCACAGCGCCACCCGCGTCCCGTAAAGAGAAGTTAGACAGGTGTAAATTGGTAGTGTTCAAAATACAGGTAAAAGGGGGGGGAATTATGTTTCATTTATGTAAAACATAATAATGAATTTTTGTATAGTTAAGAAACCTTCCAGAATTTTAATTTGCACAAACAGAAATTTAAAATATGCACAGTTTAACATGGTGATCTCCAAGTTTGTCATTACTCTAGCAAGGGTTGCTTTCCCCATTTTACCAATATGACATTGCTGCAAGTTAGAGCAAACACAGCACTGAACCTTGGTTTTCCACCCACAGCATACACAAACGATCACTTGAACATCAGTTAATTTAAGTACTTAATTTAATTAACATAAGGTTTGGGAAATAATTTTGAACTGAAACCACTGAAGCAATAATTCCATGTATCTCACAGTCCCTGGAATTTAATAAGTGGTGCTGCAGTTTAATTTGGGGACAGCATAATTTTTAATATGATTAATAACATGATGCAAAGAAAATGCTCTTATTCCTTCATGTTTGCCAAACACAGTAAAAATTAAATCCCAAAGGATTTCTGTTTTTTGACACACACACACACACACACACACACACACACACACACACACACCCCTTTATTAAACCACAGACACTTGGGTTCAATCTAGCCAAAGTTAGGCCATAGCTGTCAACCCTCCCTTTTTTTAGCGGGAAACTCCCTTATTCCAATGCCGTTTCCCGCTGCTATCCCGGATTGTTGATATCCCTTAAATTTCCCGGATTTCAAAGGAAGCAGCTCCTCTCCCTCCCTGCCGGCCAGGGAGGCTCCTCAGCTGTGTTGCTCAGTTGCCAATAAGGAGTCTGAGACCGACTGGGGGCGGAGCTTGCATGCCTTGTGCAGCCAGACCCTCACTCCCAACCAGACAGACAGCCTGCCTGCCGTCTATGCGCTCGCTCTTTCACTCTCCCGTTCACGCGTGCAGCCTCTGGAGCGCAGGGTGGCGAGGCTACTTGGAGCCATTGCACCACCCTCGTGGCATCCCTTATTTTCAAATCCAAAAGTTTGGGGAAATCCCTTATTTTCAAATCTGAAAGTTGACAGCTATGAGTTAGGCACAATTCAGGTCCCTTGATTTCAATCAGGCACTGACAGTGTATGCATGCACAGGAATATGCACAGAAATGCACAGTGTATGCATGCACAGAAAAACCCCCACCGAGAACAACAGGACTCACTTAGGTAAGTGGATATAGGGTTACACCTTTCCCCATCTTTTCCATTGAAAGCATTTGACTTTGCTTGGATTGAACCCAGTAGTTTCAAGAATTTGGACATAATTTAATTTCATAATGTTGCGTAAGCAGAACAGCCTACCAATTAAAGAAGAGTTCCAAAGTAGAGCAACGCCTGTATTTTTTATTTTTTTAAAAAAATATTTTTTTATTGATTTTTCCATCTAACAATATATCTTTAACAATTTTTCATATTTCCACCCTCCTCCCCTGGACTTCCCTCATACTCCCGTTTTGTTTTATTTCCATATTGTTCACCCTGCTTATTGTTTTCCCCAAATTTCCCCAATACATATAGTCTTATTTTTTGTTGTATACAGTTGTGATTGTTTACTCAAACCCTGCCAATGAGTCCATTTCTTTATGTAGCTTCTTCATATATGTTGGAAATTGTTCCCATTCTCTTTTAAAGTCTTTGTTGTCCTTTTCATGTAGTTTATCTGTTAGTTTTGCCAGTTCTGCATATTCCATAATTTTCCCTTGCCATTGTTCTTTCGTTGGTATTTCTTCTGTCTTCCAAATTTGTGCTGATATAATTATTGCCGCTGTTGTTGCATACATAAATAATTTCCAATTTTCCTTTTTTACATCTTGGTCTAAAATTCCTAGGAGGAATGCTTCTGGTTTCTTAACAATGCCTGTATTAAGCCAACCAAAATATCACAAATCTAGTGTGTGAGATTTCAAGTTTTCCAGAACTCTTTATCAGGCCAGTTGGTAAACAGAACAAGAAGTGTCGAGGTCCCCCAAGCCACGCCCCTAAATAACTCACACTACACACCGTAATTTAAGTTAAAGGTTTTTGGCATGATTTTGGCCACAACTTTTATTAAAATACAAAAATGTGAGTGGTTGCTTAGGCATTGGTTCCAACTAGCTGCCCCCTCCTGGGGGCAGATTGACATCCGCCTGGTTAGCGGAAGTCAGTAAAGGGAAAACACTTTGGGGAGAGAATGGGGGTCAGGGGCCCGGGCCCTCGCCTCTCCCCTCCCCAGGGGGCCGAATCCGGCCCAATCGCCTTCTAAATCCAGCCCACAGACGGTCCGGGAATCAGCGTGTTTTTACATGAGTAGAATGGTGCTTTTATTTAAAATGCATCTCTGGGTTATTTGTGGGGCCTGCCTGGTGTTTTTACATGAGTAGACTGTGTCCTTTTATTTAAAATGCATCTCTGGGTTATTTGTGGGGCATAGGAATTCATTCTCCCCCCCCCAAAAAAAAATAGTCCGGCCCACCACATGGTCTGAGGGACGGTGGACCGGCCCACGGCTGAAAAAGTTTGATGACCCCTGGGAAAGAGGGACGATCCTGAAAGGTAGCCTACAAATACAGGAAATAAATAACGACAATGAAAACTCATTGTATCTGTCTGGTCATCTGAGTATTCCCCCCCCCCAAAAAAAACCCTTCCTCCTCCATCATCCCTAGATCACCTTTATTATATGAACATGTGATTGACAGCATAAAGCTCAAAAGCAGAAGGTGCCATGATGAAAGCATTGTCTTCTGTGGCATACAGACTTGTGCATTTTGTCCGGCTGTCATCTCTGGTCAGATGATTTTGCGCGGGTTTTTGTGCCGTGCCTATGCATGCCCTGGACAGCGATGGCTGTCATAGTTTCAATACTCTGGAAAAGCTATTGTCTGTTTCCAGGCTGACATTCAATTCCACAAAGCCACAAGTGGAGTATTGTAATTTTCATCCATGTTAATAACACAAAAACAGCAACTAACCCTCTAGGTAGCATATTTGTGGGTCAATCCTCAATTGCCTTTTTAATGGCCCCTGTGACATTACTAGTCACTTGAATAAGCATGTCTGTATTGATTTTCCGAAACCACTAGGATCTTAATATATTGTTTCCTAATCTGACACTGCATATTGGGGCCTGTCGTATCCAGTTGTTTCTTGCTATGTTTTTTCCCCTTCTTCTTGGGGCTGGGCTGGGTTTTTTTCCTGTAACACAAAACCGGAAGACAATGGATTCAGTAAATCAAAGCAAAATGAGCGATTAAGTACCTGATTTAATGCTGCGTCTTTATTCAGTTCAGATGGTCCTTGCTGTGTTGTATAATGCAATTCTGAGCAAGGCGATGTGATTTGCATGCAGCAGCCAAGCACATTATAAAAATAATCTTAAATTATCAAGAGCTACAAGAGACGCAAGGGAGCTGGAGCTGGGGAGTCGTATTCATATATCAAAGGCAAGACTCCGGTGGGGGGTGGGGGAGTCCCTTGATTTCTCATTTAAGGGAAGTGTGCTTTGTTGCCCCAGCGATTCTTCCCTAAAATCCTGCTCAGCTCGCATCCCTTCAGATTTCTAGAGCAGTGTTCCAGGGCTCAGTCATTTACCAAGGGAGGACCATAGCGCACCAGGAGAAATAAATATATTAAATAATTGAAAGGCTTGTGTACCCACTTGTGCTTGATTCACTGCCAGCGTGGTGTAGTGGTTAAGAGCAGTAGACTCATAATCTCGTGAACCGAGTTCGCGTCTCCTCTCCTCCACATGCAGCTGCTGGGTGACCTTGGGCTGGTCACACTTGAAGTCTCTCAGCCCTACTCACCTCACAGAGCAGAGTGTTTGTTGTGGGGGAGGAAGGGAAAGGAGAATGTTAGCTGCTTTGAGACTCCTTCAGGTAGTGATAAAGCGGGATATCAAGTCCAAACTCTTCTTCTTCTCTTCTTTTCTGGCCTTGCCTCCTGAAGAGTCTCAGCAGTGCAGAAAGGCTCCAAGTTCAGACCTTGGCTTCCCCATCTTGCATTGAGAAAGATGTCTACCTGAAACCCTGGATAATCTCTGCCTGTCCATGTAATAATAATAATAATAATAATAATAATAATAATAATAATAATTTTATTGCTGATACCCCACCCATCTGGTTGGGTTTCCCCAGCCACTCTGGGCAACTTCCAGCAAAATATAAAAAATAATTTGAAGCCAAATGGGTCATTTATTTGCTATGAGGCTGTTTTCTATGTTCCTAATTCTGCTGCGCCCGGGCATCAGATGGGATTAGAACATTAGAGGCTACCCTCGGTCCTGTATACCTGAAGGAGTGTCTCCACCCCTACCGTTCAGCCCGGACACTGAGATCCAGCGCCGAGGGCCTTCTGGCGGTTCCCTCACTGCAAGAAGCAAAGCTACAGGGAACCAGGCAGAGGGCCTTCTCGGTAGTGGCGCCCGCCCTGTGGAACGCCCTCCCAGCAGAGGTTAAAAGGATCAACAACTATATGACATTTAGAAAACACCTGAAGGCAGCCCTGTTTAGGGAAGTTTTTAATCTGTGATGTGTTAATGTATTTTAATGTTTGTTGGAAGCCGCCCAGAGTGGCTGGGGAGACCCAGCCAGATGGGCGGGGTACAAATAATAAATTATTATTATTATTATTATTATTATTATTATTATTATTATTACCCATTGCCTCGCTGCCCACATCACTGCTCTGAGTTTTCTACCTTCCAGCCAACAAACATGCCTGGGACAAGGACATGCAGAAACATTTAGGATAAGCAGTACTGCAGGTAGGTAATTCTCTCTGTTATGCACTCCAAAAGTAAACTTATTGGGGTATGAAAGAGTGAAGCGTTTCTCTAATTTTAATTCAGAAAACATGTGCCTCAGCTATCAGCCGGAAACACTGTTCCAGAGGCTTAGTCATCACCACGCTTCCTTGTCACTGTCACCTTTTAACTTTCTTACTTGCTTAGCAACTTCCACATTTTCCTGCATCTGTCTCTGAACTACAGGTGTCCTATGCCTGAGCCTTCCAGAGATTTTGGTGCTGAAACAACAAATTGCTTTCATAAGTTGTGCTAGGTCTCTTGGTCCTGCTGGACAGAGCTCTGTTACTTTGGCAGTCTGCCCATTCCTGGTGAACTTGATCTGACTTCTTGCTCCAGCAGCCCAACTGAACTCAGCGATGGGGGTAAGGAGACGATAACAGGGATTCATCAACTCATTACCAAACTTAAAACCATGGAGAGACCTGGTCTGAATAAAGACATTGGATTCTTATCTCATTATACATGACAAAGCTATTTTTAATCTTCTCACCCCTTGCTTTTTCCTGTAAGAGTAATTGCAGTCGTTAACAGTCGTCAACAGGTTTACCACACCTATCAGCCTATCACCCATTCCCACCACCCTTCTGAGTAATACCCCTCCCCACCCTCTCACTATATAGAAGGGTCTGGTGACTTCTGTTTCAGGGTATCTGAAGAAGTGTGCATGCACACGAAAGCTCATACCAAGAACAAACTTAGTTGGTCTCTAAGGTGCTACTGGAAGGAATTTTTTTTTATTTTTTATTTTGTTTTGACTATGGCAGACCAACACGGCTACCTACCTGTAACAGGGATTCATCCAGTGAATGCAGCTGACAATTTCGAAAGCGTTCTGCTTTCTCTTGAGTTAAAGGTCCCCCGCTTCAAGTGTTAATTGTATTAATCAAGGTAAAGGTAAAGGGACCCCTGACCATTAGGTCCAGTCGTGTCCGACTCTGGGGTTGCGGCGCTCATCTCGCTTTATTGGCCACAGGTCATGTGGCTTCTGGTGAACCAGAGCAGCTCACGGAAACGTCGTTTACCTTCCCGCCGGAGCGGTTCCTATTTATCTACTTGCACTTTGAAGTGCTTTCGAACTGCTAGGTGGGCAGAAGCAGGGACCGAGCAACGGGAGCTCACCCCATCGCGGGGATTCAAACCACCGACCTTCTGATCAGCAAGCCCTAGGCTCTGTGGTTTAACCCACAGTGCCACCTGGGTCCCGTCATATTAATCAAACTTGGTGTTGAATATTACACGACACAAACTGGCATACAAGAAGCCAAGAGGCGAAAAACATAATTGGCCTCAAAGGATGTCACCTTTTCTTGTTGTCTGCATTAACTTGAGAAAAGGTAAAGGTGAAGGTAAAGGATCCCTGGACGGTTAAGTCCAGTCAAAGGTGACTATGGGGTTGCGGCGCTCATCTTGCTTTCAGGCCGAGGGAGCCGGCGTTTGTCCGCAGACAGCTTTCCGGGTCATGTGGCTAGCATGACTAAACCGCTTCTGGCGCAACGGAACACCGTGATGGAAACCAGAGTGCATGGAAATGCCGTTTACCTTCCCACCGCAGCGGTCCCTATTTATCTACTGGCACTGGCGTACTTTTTAACTGCTAGGTTGGCAGGAGCTGGGACAAAACAATGGGAGCTCACCCCGTCGTGGGGATTTGAACCACCGACCACCGAAGAATATAAGTGGTAACACATATTAAACTAAGCAATTCTTAACATGCAGTCCAAGTTTGGATTGGTCTGGAGAGGGAATACAAATGATTATTGGGAAGGATGCAAGTTTTAAAATAACTTATTTAACCACCAAGTTGAAATACAGCATTTAGTTTTGGAAATGAATGAACAACTGCCACCATGCTTATTCTCTAATAATCATATGCTGATAAATGTAACTAATAGTGTTCAGGAGCAATACTTGTATGAAGTCTTTAACAAGGTAATCAGCTCAGAAGGTCAGAGCACTAATGACAAACTGGAAATTAATCATGGTCCCACAGTTACTATTAAGGCAGTAGAGAATCTAATTTTGCAACTGACTAATGATACGTTTCCAGGTGAGGACGGTATTCCTTGTGAAGTTTTTTTTAATGTAGTCTAATCTGATGGGATCCACCTCTTATGGTCAGTGCCTTGATTCAATCAGTTTAGAAAGTTGCTTTCCCCTGCATGGAACACAAATGCCACCGTTTATATGAGCGGCAGTAGTAAACCTTCCAATAGCAGGCCTATGAGTGACAACTTGGTTCAATTTTATGCCAGATATTTGTTAAGTGAACTTGAGCATCTCCAACCCCATCATTCTTATTTTCCCAGACACTCAGATCCAGCGCCAAGGGCCTTCTAGTGGTTCCCTCACTACGAGCAGTGAGGTTGCAGGGAACCAGGCAAAGGGCGTTCTCAGTAGTGGTGCCCACCCTGTGGAACACCCTCCCAGCAGATGTCAAGGAAATAAACAACTATCTGACTTTTAGAAGACATCTGAAGGCAGCCCTGTTTAGGGAAGTTTTTAATGTTTGATGTTTACTGTGCTTAATGTTTTAATTGTTGGAAGCCACCCTGAGTGGCTGGGGCAACCCAGTCAGATGGGGGGAATAACAGCAGCAACAACAACAACAAACAACAACAATACATATATGGAGGATTAAAGGTAAAGGTAAAGGGACCCCTGACCGTTAGGTCCAGTCGCAGACAACTCTGGAGTTGTGGTGCTCATCTCACTTTATTGGCCATGGGAGCCGGCATACAGCTTCTGGGTCATGTGGCCAGCATGACTAAGCCGCTTCTGGCGAACCAGACCAGCGCATGGAAACGCCATTTACCTTCCCGCTGGAGAGGTACCTATTTATCTACTTGCACTTTGATGTGCTTTCGAATTGCTAGGTTGGCAGGAGCAGGGACTGAGCAATGGGAGCTCACCCCGTCGCAGGGATTCAAACCGCCGACCTTCTGATCGGCAAGCCCTAGGCTCTGTGGTTTAGACCACAGCACCACCCCCTCGTCACTTAATGGCCCCATGGATGCAGCTCAATAGCAGAACAACTGCTTTGCATACAGAAGGTCCAAGTTGAATCTCAAGTATCTTCAGGTAGGGGTAGGAGAGACCCATGCCTGGAACAATGGAGAGAGTGAACTTGATGGTTTAGTGGTCAAGTCAGTATAAGGCAAGTTCTGTGTGTCTACATTTTGTGTGAAGCACCATCAGGATTTAGCTCTGGTTACTCTACAGCAGGCATCCCCAAACTGTGGCCTTCCAGGTGGTTTGGCCTACAACTCCCATGATCCCTAGCTAACAGGACCAGTGGTCAGGGATGATGGGAATTGTAGTCCAAAACATCTGGAGGGCTGAAGTTTGGGGATGCCTGCTCTACAGGGACGCAGGTGGTGCTGTGACCTAAACCACTGAGCCTCTTGGGCTTGCCGATCAGAAGGTCAGCTGTTCGAATCCCCATGACAGGGTGAGCTCCCGTTGCTCGGTCCCAGCTCCTGCCAACCTAGCGGTTCGAATGCATACCAGCGTGATTTGATAAATAGGTACCACTGCAATGGGAAGGTAAACGGCATTTCCGTGCGCTCTGGCTTCTGTCACAGTGTCCCGTTGTGCCAGAAGCGGTTCAGTCCTGCTGGCCACATGACCCAGAAAGCTGTCTGTGGACAAACACCAGCTCCCTCGGCCTGAAAGTGGAAATGAGCATCGCACCCCATGGCCCCAAATTCGACTGGACTCAACCGTCCAGGCGTCCTTTATCTTTACAGTAGGCAGCTGCTTAGTCCTCAAACATCTTGATCCCTAAATATGTTAAGTTAGCGAATACTCATTGACCTGCAGGCCTTGTTAATTTAAAAGCTTCTTTGGATATGACTGACAACAATTGTGGGATAAATTGGCAAATGCAAATTTGGCCCACCACTTGCTGCTGCTAGTAAAAACACGTCAGAGAGATACCAACCTCAGATTTTAACATCTTCCTCCAGATTTCTGACAAATCGTATTCTAGCAAAATTCAGGAGGGTGTGCATTCTTGGCTTTTTCTAGAAATGATATTGGGGCAGACCTTAGCAGAGATCATCCCCGCTTGCCAGAAGGGGGTGGGTTGGGGAATTAGCCATCAATATTTTATTTATGCAGACAACACAGTGCTTTTGCCTCAAACTGAAATAGATCTCCAAATAGACTGTCAGTAGTTCTTTGCACTTATTGTAAAAGAGCTAAAAATAGCGTATGGAAAAAGCTCCAGTGTAGCTGGTCTTGCAGTAAATGATTGCCACAGGTACAGCTTCTTTTCTCCTGAAGAGCTGCTATTTAGTGCTGTGGTCATCCAGAAGGTTTGATTCTGATTCAAGTATTGTAGCTGCATTGATATGGACAATTACCCTGAGCCCACTTTCTATCTGTTTGAGAGGGGCAGGATTATCAGCAAGATGCAAAAGCTCCTGTTCAAGCTAGCTGGTCACCTAAACGTGCCCAGCCACCTAAAAAACGAGCTGAAGAAGGCGTCTGCTCCGAAACAGGGCCCTGTCCTGGTCCCTAGTTTTGCATCGTACATCTGGTCCTCACTCCAGAAGTCCTTATTTTGACTCCCAATAGACTCTTCATTTCGGCTTTACATACAAAACGCTCTCTTTGAACTTTTGAATGCGAATTTATATTCATTGTATTTGGTATTTTGTGTGCCTTATATTATACATAATGTTATACTACACATATTATTGTGAGTTTGAGTCTGTATCTTTGTTTGAAATTATAATTTTTGTTCCAATTGGCAACTGCATTTAAGACTGTACAGTGGGACCTCGACTTACGAGCGGTGCGACTTACGTGTTTTTCGACTTACGAATGACTTCCGGGAGAAACAAAATGGCCGCCGCAACCGAATTTTTCGACTTACGAATGGAAGTCACGGCCGCTTTAATAAGATTTTTTCGACTTACGAATTTTCGACTTACGAATTTTTTTCGCTCAATGCATTCCTATGGGGATTCGACTTACGAATGTTTTCGACTTACGAAAATTGCGTCGGAACGCATTATCGTCGCAAGTCGAGGTCCCACTGTAATTCTTAACAGAATATATACCCTATTTGATTTTGACTCATGAGTAGATATTATTTCTTTTGTTGAAACTTCTGGCCAGAGTTCTTGGTATAGCTATTTATTTCGGTCACCTAAACGTGCCCAATGAAAGCTATAAATAGTTTCTCTATCACCGAGGAAATTCAAGTTGCCCATGAGCATCCTACTCATGGAACTCACAACAACCTTTTCATCACAACAAACCTGGAGGATGTGAAGCAAGACCATTGAGGTGTATTGGCTGGGGAGAGGTAGTGTATCTGGGGTATGGTTACCAGATTTTTTTCAATAAATCTGGGGACACTTTCTTTTCTTTTTCTTTTGAAGCTGAGTAGTAACAGGGAGTCAGTAGTGGGGATGGTGAGGCAAAAGACCCTGGGCCCAAGCACACATGCATATTGTATAAAGGTGCAAAGCCCTTCTTTCGCACCCTGTGAAACATAAATGCGCAGAGTTTTTTTTTTAAAAAACTGGGCAATGGTGCGCTGCCCGCCTGTGACTCCCTAGGCTTCCCCGATCTCCTGCCCCCTTCCCCCCTTTGTTTGGGGGAGGCTTGGGAGTCACAGGTGGGCGGCCGTTGCCCAGGAGGGGCGCAAGGCACACGGTTTCTCTGCCAGGCAAGGTGCAAAGCTCTTCTTTCGCACCCTGTGAAACATAAATGCGCAGCGTTTTTTAAAAACTGGGCAACGCCTGTGACTCCCGAGCCTCCCCCGATCAGTCAAAACAAAGGGGGCAGGAGATCTGTACCGCTGGACGTCCCCGGTTCCCCTTTGGCAGCGGCAGTGGCAGCCTCAGCAGCCCGAAGCCAGCCTGGTAGCACAGTTGGCTCTGGCTGGCTTCAGGAGCTGCCCGCTGCCTGCTGCCGTGGTGCCCACAATTTATCCTCACTGGAAGTCCTCATATGATGTGTTTTGCACAAGACACATCATATGGGGACTTCCAGCGAGGAAAAATGGCGGGTGCCACAGCAGCAAGCAGCTCCTGAAGCCACCCAGAGCCAACTGCGCTACCAGTCTGGCTCCGGGCTGCTGAGGCTGCTGCTGCCACATTTCCCAGGGACAGATTTGCAAATCCGGGGACTGTCTCTGGAAATTAGGGACGTCTGGTTACCCTAATCTGGGGAAAGACTGCAGTATGTTTCTATTTTTGTTGTGGTTTGTGCTTTTATTTACATTAACTTTTGACTTTTGACAAAAAAGGTATTTGATAACAAATTTTGTATACCTTTTTTCTAAATTCCAATAAAATCTATTTTTTTAAAAAGTATCCTGGCCATTTTGGGACGCGGGTGGCGCTGTGTGGGACGCGGGTGGCGCTGTGGGTTAAACCACAGAGCCTAGGGCTTGCCGATCAGAAGGTCAGCGGTTCGAATCCCCGCAACGTGGTGAGCTCCCATTGCTCGGTCCCTGCTCCTGCCAACCTAGCAGTTCGAAAGCATGTCAAAGTGCAAGTAGATCAATAGGTACCACTGCAGCAGGAAGGTAAACGGCGTTTCCGTGCACTGCTCTGGTTCGCCAGAAGCGGCTTAGTCATGCTGGCCACATGACCTGGAAGCTGTACACCGGCTCCCTCGGCCAATAATGCGAGATGAGTGCCGCAACCCCAGAGTCATTTGCGACTGGACCTAATGGTCAGGGGTCCTTTTACCTTTACCTATCCTGGCCATTTAGTGTCCTATGACGATACGACAGCCTTGAACTAGAGTTGTGCACAGGCGGCCTCTTGAAGTTCTCATTTGTGAGCAGAGAAACTGGGAGAACCATTTCACCAAACATCTCCAATCAAGTGAGAATTTCTCCACCGGTTTCTTGGGGGGTGGGGCTCAGCATTAGTAATGGCAATAGCACAGGTTCTGCCCTTTTTCATAAGGGTTTTGATTTGTAGTTGTTTTTTTGCTGCTGCTGCAAATGCTGCTTTGTTATACTCAGCCAAGCTTATACTTTGGGGTGGGTTAGTCTAGCGCTCCCTTCAAAGTCTCTGATTCTACAAAATAGAAGCTCCACACAGTGTATATACCCTGAGTGAGCTCATGAGGGTATTCCAGGCATCGACAACCTCTGGCCCATAGGCCGGATGCGGCCCATGAAGGCAGTTTATCCGGCCCACGAGCCGCCCGGTTACCGAGCCACCCGGTCGGCAAGTCCCCCACGCACTGCGCTAAAGCAGCGCAGCGCGGTGCGGGGACTCGCGCAGACGCCAAAAATCGCTTCTGCGCAGGCATCTGGGCTTGCGCAGAAGCGATTTTTTCGCTCTGGGGACATGCTCTGACGCCGAAAATTGCTTCTGCACAGGCGTCTGGGCTTGCGCAGAAGCGATTTCCGGCACCGGGGACATGCGCAGATGCAATTTCCGGCATCACGCTGTGCATGTCCGGCTCACAGACGAGCTCTGTGGGACGGATCTGGCCCACGGCTGGATAACCTTGCCGACGTCTGGGATATTCTGTTATTGATTGGACTGTCCTATTTTGACAGCATACATGAAAAAAGTCACCCCCACCTCCTTAAAGGCATAAGTCTAAGGGTTTGTTTGTATCCCTAGATCTGCTGGAATGAACAAGTTAGAATGTGGTCTATCTTCAGCTCAGCCAGCAGGTTTCCTACCTCACCCAGGCTACAGTGGCTCAGCTGAAGATATGCCCGGGTTGGAACTAAGCTGGCTCAGCTGAGATGGCTGGAACTTACACAAGCATAAACCCTGAACAAGTAGATGTTCTGGGCATAGCTGTCAACCCTCCTTTTTTTGTGGGAAACTCCCTTATTCCAATGCCGTTTCCCGCTGCTATTCCGGATTGTTGATATCCCTTAAATTTCCCGGATTTCAAAGGAAGCAGCTCCTCTCCCTCCCTGCCGGCCAGGGAGGCTCCTCAGCTGCGTTGCTCAGCTGCCAATAAGGAGTCTGAGACCGACTGGGGCGGAGCTTGCATGCCTTGTGCAGCCAGACCCTCATGCCCAACCAGACAGACAGCCTGCCTGCCGTCTAGGCGCTCGCTCTTTCGCTCACCCGTTCGCGCGCAGCCTCTGGAGCGCAGGGTGGCGAGGCTACTTGGTGCCATTGCACCGCCCTCGTGGCATCCCTTATTTTCAAATCCGAAAGTTAGGAAAAAATCCCTTATTTTCAAATCCGAAAGTTGACAGCTATGGTTCTGGGGCAGGGTGGGGTGGGCAGCATAGGCCTACACTGGATCCTTAGCCCATGATTGGTCACATGATCTGACAACCTGGTTGAATGGCAGCAAAAAGGGTAGTGCGAGTCGAGCTGTATTGTAATGGCTTGTTTTCGTTCTGCCAAGTTTAGACCAGCTCAGCCTAAATGGAGCTTGGATTTGGTGTGTACTTTGCATCAGCTTGATTTAAGTTGGCATGAATTTCGCTGGCTTCCCATATTTAAGAGATTGTTCCCTCACTTGAGTTTGCCCACAAACAGGGCAAAATGCTGAATTCCTATTTGCTAATGATCACAAGGAGGCAACGGAGCAAATAGTTGTACTTGCCCTGTCAGTATCAAAGCAGCATCGAATGTATTTCAATACTATTTGTCCTCTTGATAAAGGGATGTATGTGTGAGATATACAGATTGTATTTATAATATCCAGATAAACAAATTCATTTCTGGGTTAAAGTGGAAACCGGTTGAATTTTTTAAATCTTGAATGTTACCTTTAATATGATTTATTTTGGTGGTTATTAGTTGTAGTCACACTCCATGGCTAAACAATTAAAACTGAATGTGGAGATAACAGAGAACGTAGCCAACTATGGCTCGGTAGCACAAGCTCTCGCCAGGGTTATTTGGATGCTTATGCTGCAGACAGGAAACTGGATTACTGACATTTTATTATTGTAGTTCTATGGTGCTTGGTTGCTGTTCAGATTTCTAGCTACTGCCCTGTGATTAGGACGACAGTTGTATTGTGTATTCTGCATTTGTTATGGCCTATGGCTAAAACAAATAAAAGTGAACAGACATAACTGAACTGAGTAGGACAAGATCTAATTTGCAATCTGGTTATCCTGTTATCAGAGATGGATCAAAGCCCAGCTAGAGCGCCACTGTTCCGCTAGCTGCAGTACCCACTTGCAGCAACACAGCCATGATGACGGCATGATATCCTTCTAAGGGGAGAAAACCTTCTAAGGAGAGAAAGAAAGTGCCCTTCCAGGCATCTTGTGCATTCATGATAATTTGCACTCATGGTGGTATCAGGACCGTAAGGCACAATCACACGTTCCATACCTTTTGTGACCTGTGAAAGTTTTGGGCCAGCCATACGGTTTCATTTCCAAACAGTGCATGTCCCCAGGGGTGGAGGAAGGGGGTGCGGTGGGGGCGATCTGCCTCGGGTGTCACCACTGAGGGGGGTGACAAAATGCCGGGCTGCACTCGCCATGGGGCCTGCAGCGCGCCTGTGCCACGTGTCTCTCCTGGGGCTTGGGCGCATGCAGGCTCTATGCTGCCCAAACAGTCCACCCTCTGCCCCCCCCAGCTGTAGGGCAGCTGAGTGGGAGGAGGCAGGCAGACTCCGGAAACCCCATGGTGCGCCCCGCCCTCACCCAGCCCCTATGGGTGGTTCGCCCTGCCCCTGGGCGCACCTCCCCAGACCCCTGAGGGACTTCCTTTGCCGCTGCATGTCCCATAATACCCAGCTGAAAACCTTTTTATACGGCAAATGTTCTAGTTTATTTTTTGCCCTGCTTTTGTGGTGCTTTGGCATAAGAGTGCGCGCACACACACCATTCCCTTCGAGTGTCCCATTTTAAGCGAGACATCAGGACCTCCAAAATGTTATTATTTGAGGACCTTAAGGTCCTACACGGGGCATACCAGGAGAGGCGGTCCCTTAGGTATGAGGGTCCTAGGCTGCATAGGGCTTTAAAGGTCAAAACCAGCACCTTAAACCTGATCCTGTACTCTACTGGGAGCCAGTGCAGCTGGTAGAGCACTGGATGAATGTGGTCCTGCGGCAAAGACCCCGTAAGGCGCCTCCCCGCGGCATTCTGCACCCGCTGGAGTTTCTGGGTCAGCTTCAAGGGCAGCCCTGCGTAGAGCGAGTTACAATAATCAAGTCTGGAGGTGACCGTCACATGGATCACTGTGGCCAGATCAGGGCGAGAGAGGTAGGGGACCAGCTGCCTAATACGGCGGAGATGGAAAAATGCCACCTTTGCTGTGGCTGCAACCTGCGCCTCCATGGAAAGGGAGGCGTCAAAGGTTACACCCAGACTCTTGACAGAAGGCGCTGGCACTAATTGGGCCCTCGCAAGAGATGGGAGTTGGCCCCCCAACCCCATGTCATCCCGACCAAGCCAGAGGACCTCTGTCTTCGATGGATTTAACTTCAACCAGCTCCCACACATCCATCCGGAAATAACAACAGGAAGGCTGAAGTTCATATATCCAGTTAAATAAGCTTCTGTTTTTAGTCTGCAAGCCTCTATCACTTCATTTGTGTGGAGAAATTATCTTGTCTCCTTCTCCCTGAGGGTTTGTTTTACCTAACAGCTATGTGAAGTTTTCTGTGTGGCAGAACATTCAGTCATGTGAACTCCAACCTGGCAAGGCCAAGGCTTGCCACCTCCATGAGAGCAAGGCCTCAGTTGTGTCTTCTACCGACAGAATTTGAATTACAAGCCCAACTGTGTGGACCAAATCCTCGAGGGAGATGTTCACTGTCAGCAAATATGTCAGCGCTGCAGTAGAATGAAAAATAGCACCACATCTTTGGGCATTTTAAGTGATATCCTTCTGTTTACACTATTAGTTCAATCAACATTACTTTGCTTCTTGCTAAAATAATGACAAGGGGAAAACGTTTGTTCAGACTGTCTGAGAGAAGAGGGAAATGATGTTAGGTGTAGAATGGGAGGAAATTATGTTGACTGATAACAAATATAATTAGCTCTGAATTATTTTGGTTGTTATCACTATCATTCTAGGAATGCAAAAATATCTTCCAGCTTTCTCCCCTTCTCTGCCTGAGCCACAATTCTTTATCTTCAGTTTTCTCTCCTATCCTTTTCACCCATCGCACCATGAAAGTGGAGAAGATGGAAGCAGTGAAGATGTTGGGCCCAGTTTTACATTTTGGTGCCTTGCTGCCTGGGTAGAAGCTATGACCAGTTAGTTCTACAGCCCCTCTCACAGAATTGTGGTTATTGGCCCATGCCCTCCTTCCTTGAACACTTATTTGTGCATCTCTCACATGCTATAAGGGTGATTTCAATGATAGAGAGTCTACCTAGGACACTAGTCTACCTAGGATAGAGCGGCCTAGGACCCTCGTACCTAAGGGACCGCCTCTCCTGGTATGCCCCGTGTAGGACCTTAAGGTCCTCAAATAATAACATTTTGGAGGTCCCGAGCCACAAGGATGCTAGGCGGGCCAGGGCCTTCTCAGTACTGGCCCCAACTTGGAGGAACGGTCTGTCACAAGAGACCAGGGCCCTGCGGGATTTGGCATCTTTCCGCAGGGCCTGCAAGACAGAGCTATTCCACCTGGCCTTTGGGTTGGTTTTAGTTTAACCCTGATGTTTCATTCCTTTATGGTTTGATTGGTGGGCTACTTAAAAATGAGGCTGCATTTTAAACTTTAAATCGTATTTTAACTTGCATTTTAATTTATTGTTTTGTTGTGATTTTATGGGTGTTAGCCGCTCTGAGCCCGGTCTTGGCTGGGGAAGGGCGGGGTATAAAATTATTATTATTATTATTATTATTATTATTATTATTATTATTATTATTATTATTATTGTTATTTATTATTATTATTATTATTATTATTATTATTACTGTAAGCATGTATGGTCCATGTAATTCCATGGATCTAAATCTTACAGCAGGATCCCCACTGCAGACATTACTTTTATAGCACACAAAAGGTGCGGATGTGACCGAGGATGTGAACCGAACAGCGAGCATGTGACTTAACGGGTGAGGTTGGAAGGCACAAGTCTATGTGCTATGATCTATGCAGGGCTCTCCTTGAATACTGTTTGGGAAAGCTAACTGGTTCAAAATAAGGGAACTCTGCTGGTGATTAAGATTAGCCTTTAGCTGGGCTGAGGCTCCTCTAAAATTAGAAAGGCAGTGATTTCAATCCATTAAGGTGTGTGCGCGTTGGGATGGGGACTGAAATATGGTGAATCATTGTAGTGGGGTAGAGGGTGTGTACCATCACAATTCCTTCCCCCCACTCCCTTTTAAAAACAGGGGTTGGAAGTTTTTTTTTAAGTACCTGTTGTGGAAAATGACAGAATTTCTAAAAGTCAAGTGTAACCTCGCTGTCCTCAATGCACACATTTTGGGAGGGAAACCTTGATGGGCAGAGTTTATGCCACAGCTTATAAGATTATAAGAACATCCAGTGTTGTTTTTTTAAGGAAAAAGTACTCACCATGAAGTTGTGCCAGTACTGTGTGCCCTTGAGTACCCCCAGAAAAAAGCATTGAGAACTGGTAGCCAGTTGGCTTTTAGCCACAATTCAAGGTTCCTACCTTTACCAAAGGGGATGCAGGTGGCGCTGTGGGTTAAACCACAGAGCCTAGGGCTTGTTGATCAGAAGGTCGGCGGTTCAAATCCCCGCAACGGGGTGAGCTCCCGTTGCTCTGTTCCCAGCTCCTGCCAATCTAGCAGTTCGAAAGCACGTCCAAAGTGCAAGTAGATAAATAGGTACCACTCCGGCAGGAAGGTAAACGGCATTTCCGTGCTCTGCTCTGGTTCTCCAGAAGCGGCTTAGTCATGCTGGCCACATGACCCGGAAGCTGTAAGCTGGCTCCCTCAGCCAGTAAATCGGGATGAGCGCCACAACCCCAGAGTCGTCCGCGACTGGACCTAATGGTCAGGGGTCCCTTTACCTTTACCCTTTAAAGATGAAATGGCTCGCAACTAGGGTACGCCAAGGAATGGTTTCTACCGTCCAACCCATCTTGCTAGTTAGCATCTCCCATGTGCTCTGGCTCTGGGAAGGTCTGGGGCATCTTATGAGATCTTCCATCAAGGACAACAGCCACCAGAGTGTACACTGATGGCAACAAGAAGCAAGGCCTTCTCCGTGGTGGCACCAAGCACGCAGCCAGTGGTGGCAGGTCCAGCACATCTGACATGCCTGTATATAGGGCATGACTGGCATATACAACCCCTCTTCATGAACACACACAGTCCAGAAATGCTGCTTTAAGTGACACTCCCATTCTATGCAAAATGTACTGTTCCACCCTATTGTTTCAGCCTATGGTCCTGCAAAATCAAAGGTCACCTCCAAATTTATACTTTGCCAAAGAAAATCAATTAAACTCCTTTAACACAAAACCTATAGTTCAAAAGCTCCAGCGGCATGAATTCTATTCACTGGTGTCTGACTCCCATCATGCAACCCTTAGTTATTTCATTTAGAGAAAAATGGGACAGTGTCCTTTTACCTCGCAGTTCCCAGTGTTTAATGAAGCCTCTAAAATTTAGTCTTGTGGAGTGGAAAGGTTGCCTTCCATGTATTTCATCCGAACGGCTAATTACAGAGAAGGTGGTTTATGTTCATAAAACCAGATGGAAACCCATGTACAGATCCTTCCCCTCCTTGCGCTCTTTTCCTGCCTAGAGTCTTGATGCTGCTGACAGCTTCGAGGGTCACCCAGCATGAATAAGTCACCTGGACCTGGGAACCAGCCAGCTAATGTAATGGACTATCAATGTGTGTCCAGATCGACAGCAATCGATGGGGCAAGCTTAAAAAGAATAATTAGAGGCGACGCGAAAGAAGGACTCCGAATACAGTGAGTGGAGTACAATACAGCTCATTAATGGGCTTCCGGGGCCAGCGTCCCTTGCCCTTGGCAGTACTAGAGGTCCCCAGCTTCCTTTCTCTGGGCTTTGGGCCATAGGAACTGGAGGGTGGCAGGCAGAATTGTTTGTTCAATTCCTCCGCTGCATTTGGCTAGCGCAAGCTGCTGGCACCACGCAGCAGTCATTTGTAGGAAGGCATTCACGTACAACGCGATTGGCTGCCCTGCTCTGCTCTCTGTAGCCAATTGCAAGTCATTAGAGAGCTCTCCGGCGGTCTTCATTGGCTTGCCGTTGCATCTGGATGAAGCTCAAGATGCAGGATAGAATTCGACAAAGGTCCCCCTGGTTTGCTGGCCTCCTCCATACCCAGGGGGCAGACTGGCATGTTATTACCTGAAGCTTCTTTCTCTCTCCTTGCCACAAGAAAAGCCACTTTGGCATGAGGAAATTTGCAGTGGACCAACAGAGAGCATGTATGTACTAAAGCCTTGCCCCCCCCCCCCGTTTTTCTGCTCCAGACTTTCCTCAAGTTGCTTTCCACCACATATTCCCTAAAGGAGCAAATGGCAGCTATCACTTATATGAATTATTATTAAAGTAAGTATGGGTATTGTGGGAGATTGCTAGGAAGGGGTCCAAACCCAACAACCTCCCCTGGTTTTCACAATTTCTTGCATAGCTGTCAACTTTCGGATTTGAAAATAAGGGATTTTTTCCTAACTTTCGGATTTGAAAATAAGGGATGCCACGAGGGCGGTGCAATGGCACCAAGTAGCCTCGCCACCCTGCGCTCCAGAGGCTGCGCGGGAACGGGTGAGCGAAAGAGCGAGTGCGTAGACGGCAGGCAGGCTGTCTGTCTGGTTGTGCGTGAGTGTCTGGCTGCACAAGGCATGCAAGCTCCGCCCCCAGTCCGTCTCAGACTCCTTATTGGCAGCCAAGCAACGCAGCTGAGGAGCCTCCCTGGCCGGCAGGGAGGGAGAGGAGCTGCTTCCTTTGAAATCCGGGAAATTTAAGGGATATCAACAATCCGGGATAGCAGCGGGAAATGGCATTGGAATGAGGGAGTTTCCCGCAAAAAAAAGGGAGGGTTGACAGATATGATTTCTTGATAATAGCAACCCTCAGCCCTCCCCCAGCAGACATACCCATTTGGTTGCCATTTCCCTTCCTCCATGCTGTCATTTACTTTGTCATAGGATCAAGGTGGCTCCTACCTGTCTTGCCTTGCTCCCTTGTGCTCATGGCATTTCTTTTCAGATTAAACTAATGCCAGGGTTGGAGATAACCCCTCTCCCTGGTTACTGGTCTGTGGCTGGAATAAACAGTTCCTTCCTTCCTGTGGTGTCAGAAAGTTAGAGAACCCGAGTATTTGACTTTCTTCTGTTACCTTGTAATGGGCATGCCATTGTAAGCTAGTTCAGGAGTGGGAAATCTTCTGTCTGAGGGTCACAGTCTCTTCTGAGCAACCTTCCAAGGACCACATGCCAATCATGGCGGGGGTGGAGGCAAAGGTGGGCGGAGCAATTAATGTAAATTGTACCTTTGCACACACACACACACACACACACACACACACACACCCCTCCCTGCCTATCATCTATTCATAGAAGCAGAGAGCATGATCAGATTCCGAAGAAACTTTTCAGTCAGGCAAAGTCAGGGAATCATAATGATAATAATAATTTATTATTTGTACCCTGCCCATCTGGCCGGGTCTCCCCAGCCACTCTGGGCAGCTTCCAACAAATATCAAAATACATTAAAATATCACAGATTAAAAACTTCCCTAAACAGGGCTGCCTTCAGGTATTTTCTAAATGTCAGGTAGTTGTTTGACCTCTGATGGGAGGGCGTTTGACCTCTGATGGGAGGGCGTTCCACAGGGCGGGCGCCACTACCGAGAAGGCCCTCTGCCTGATTCCCTGTAGCTTTGCTTCTCGCAGTGAGGGAACCGCCAGAAGGCCCTCAGCGCTGGATCTCAGTGTCCGGGCTGAACAGTGGGGGTGGAGACGCTCCTTCAGGTATACAGGACTGAGGCCATTTAGGGCTTTAAGGGTCAGCACCAACACTTTGAATTGTGCTCGGAAACGTACTGGGAGCCTGTAGATCTCTCAGGACTGGTGTTATGTGGTCTCGGCGGATTGTAGAATTGAGGTGAGGAGAGTAGCCCACACATTTGCCCTCTGGCATAGCGCAACTCCTTTTGATATACTAATGGTGGTGCTTAGGTGGCAACCATGATCATTTTCTCACAAAGAAACTTGCCTGACTAGTTCAACAATGGAATCCTCCATTAGATCTTAACTCCTACTGGGCACAGGAAGAAGGGGCTTAGGACGCCATGCAGACTGACCACCCCACAAACTCACAACAATTTTGTAACGCTGGAAATGCCTTCCTAGTTCCCAACCTCAACCACAAGGAATCCCGTAGGTGTGACCATATGTGTCTACATCAGAGAAGGGGAAGCTGTAGCCCTATGGTTGCTATACTTCAGCTCCCATCAGCCCCAACCAGCTTAACCAATGGTTGAGGATGATGGAGTTGTAGTCCAGCACCATCTGAGGGGGTCACAGATTCCTCATCCCTGATCTATGCTACCAGGAGTCTTTGCAAAAACAAGTCCTCCCTCTAGGTAACCCATTATGATAGGCATTTTGCTTCTTCTTAAGATAGCACAGAGAAACGTATAATTATGTGGTTGTAATGCTGCTCTAAATGACTAGAAAGGATGGATATAATTGAAAAGGGAGAGTGCATCAATGTTATCTGACTTACGGACACCACCTAATATATTCTATGCATCAAAGGAAAAGAGAAAGAGCACAAATAGGCCTAACCTCATCAATTACATCAAAGCATCCAGATTTCAGAAAGGGGGGGATATTGAAATGTAAATCAAAGATGCAAACCTTCTCATAGGTGAGAATAATAATATATATCCTCTTGTGTAATATATTACACTAGGGACGCGGGTGGTGCTGTGGGTTAAACCACAGAGCCTAGGGCTTGCCAATCAGAAGGTCGGCGGTTCGAATCCCCGCGACGGGGTGAGCTCCCGTTGCTCGGTCCCAGCTCCTGCCCACCTAGCAGTTCGAAAGCACGTCAAAGTGCAAGTAGATTAATAGGTACCTCTCCGGCGGGAAGGTAAACGGCGTTTCCGTGCGCTGCTCTGGTTCGCCAGAAGGGGCTTAGTCATGCTGGCCACATGAATCATGCTGGCCACAACCCCAGAGTCGTCCGCGACTGGACCTAATGGCCAGGGGTCCCTTTACCTTTACCTTTTAATATAGCCTGCATGACTCAAATGCTTGTCTTCTAGTATCCTCCCATTGATAAAATGGTGCATAAATTCAGTTGTCCCTATTTATCAGGTATAGTCCTGTTCTATGACACGTCTTTAGTGAGCTGCAGAGCCTGATCTGCGTGGGGGTGCCCTTGCAAAATGTTGGGGTTGTGGTAAACTAGAGTTACCATTCTTCTGGTTTCAATCTCCCTTGCTACAGATCGCTAGACGTTAAACTTTTGAGTTGGGGATGTGTGCATTTTTAAGCCGATATTTCCATCTCTCTATGGATGTGCTACATAAGGTTTTAAATTGATTGCTGTTAATCTAGCTGACTTTTTAGGGTTTTAGGATTGCTTTAAAGGCTTAGCAAGTGAGGCTCTGCAGCAAAGCGTTACAGAATGGAGTGCAGCTGTTGAGATTTTTAAGCCTGCTATTCCATCCAGTTTTCTGCAACAATCATTCAGCATCCCATATGCACAGAATATCCTCAGTCTCCATTGGGCTGTTCAGGTTCTTCTCTCCCCCATTCAGTTTTGTTTTTGTGAGTGTGGGGGATTGGCACCCAATCCCAGCTTCTCTTAAGATCATGGGTTTCTCAATTGACTTCTATGGGCAGCTATCTCTTCAGTCCTGGATACATTTTTAAATGGCTATTCAGTGTAAACCAGAAAAAATAGCCTATCTAGACAATGAAATGGTTAAAGGGTAAAGGGACCCCTGACCATTAGGTCCAGTTGTGTCCGACTCTGGGGTTGCGGCACTCATCTCGCTTTATTGGCCGAGAGCAGGCATACAGCTTCCGGGTCATGTGGCCAGCATGACTAAGCCGCTTCTGGTGAACCAGAGCAGCACACGGAAACACCGTTTACCTTCCCACCGGAGCGGTACCTATTTATCTACTTGCACTTTGACGTGCTTTTGAACTGCTAGGTGGGCAGGAGCAGGGACCGAGCAACGGGAGCTCACCCCGTCGCGGGGATTCGAACCGCCAACCTTCTGATCAGCAAGCCCTAGGCTCTGTGGTTTAACCTCAACCTTATCTCAACCTTTTTCTGTATATCGACATGCCTTCTTTTCCAGCCAATCCCCATTCCTACCAGCTTTGTGTTCCCCAACAGTCAGCCAAGCGAGCAATTCAAGCCCACTAAATGAGCAAGGCCATAGTAAAGAAGATGACAAGTATAGGCCTCCATCCATCAAGCCTCATGGCACGTGATTTTAATTCAGCAAAGATCCTTGTTAAACAGAGGTTTACAGACATAGAAAGACAGAAGGATCTGAGTAAAGTACCTTACTTCCTAAATCAGGAGGAAAGGAGACACCTGCCCCGCCCAGCCAGATATTTATTCTGACTAGAAATACCCTCTCATAGAAGAGCATTTACTCTAGCACGTAATCACATAATGCCTTCCGCAGTTCTCCAAGGGAAGTACAAACGGACCCCATTGTGCGAGAGATACTGCCTGTGCGGATCCGGAGAGGTGGAAACTACTGACCACATACGTTTGCGATACTGCCTCTACGAGGAGGTGCGAGGCGAGCTTATCCACACGATGCTAACTGAGCTACCTGGACATTCGGACAATTTCTATATAGAGTGGCTTCTTTCAGATACTAACGATAATGTGACAGCCAAGGTAGCCAAGTTTTGTGCTCGAGCCATAAAAATTCGGTCCGATCTAGCTAGCAGTATCCACACAACTTCAGGACAGAGCTAAAGACGAATCAGTGTTATAATTTACCACAGCCCTATTTTTAAAGTAGATATATCTTCTTTTATTTAATTTTTTAAAAGTTTATATTTATAGTTTATATTTTACAATGTATTTTGGATTGTATTTATCATTATATGTGTTTGCTGGTGGAGAACCGTAACAATAAATTATCTGTCTATCTATGAATTCTGTCCTCATTGAGCTGTTTTGGGGTTTATCCTTTAGAGGGTTCTTAAAAAAAAAAAGAACTGGGGAAAACTACTTTACACTTCTGGGGTTTTCCCTGAGTCTGTGTGTGTGTTTTGTGTGTGTATGTGCATGTGTGCACATGCTGTTGTGGCTATGTAAGTGCTTGCACTCTCCCCTAAAAGATCAGAAATAGAATATAAAGTGTTTGCATTGTGCTCTTATTTCTTTTCTTGTGTGCTCCTTTGAGTGCTCTTTGGCAGACAGTGCCCCTTGCAAATGCCTGAAATAAATATTAAATAATAATCCTCTTGTTTATCTCTTGAGCGCAGGCATGTGAGCAGGATGACTCTAGGGCTCTGTGCAGTGCAAAGCCTGCTGCCTCACGCACAGTCCATTTATGTTGACTGATTAATCACATTTATAGCCCCTTTTAAAAATAAAACAAATGACTTACAATGTAGTGAACATAATTGAATCACAACTCAGATCACAATTAGAGATCCTAAAATCAACACACACTAAAAAGAAACGCGAGGGATAAAACTTCAAGCCGTACCGCAGGAAAGCAAAATGGTACTCAGCCCCCTTCCGTTGGATCTAGTCTAACACCTTAAAAGGTAAAGGGACCCCTGACAGTTAAGTCCAGTCGCAGATGACTCTGGGGTTGTGGCGCTCATCTCGCTTTACAGGCCGGGGGAGCCGGCGTTTGTCCGCTTCCGCAGACAGTTTTTCCGGGTCATGTGCCAGCATGACTAAGCCGCTTCTGGTGAAACCAGAGCAGCGCACGGAAACACCGTTTACCTTTCCTCCGGAGCAGTACCTATTTATCTACTTGCACTGAGTGCTTTCGAACTGCTAGGTTGGCAGGAGCTGGGACCGAACAACAGGAGATCACCCCGTCGCGGGGATTCGAACCGCCTACCTTCCAGTCGGCAAGTCGGTGGTTTAAACCACAGCGCCACCCGCGTCCCAGTTAGTCTAACTCTTTAGGGTCTTCTTATAAAGCAGGAAACTTGCAGTAAGAAGGGTATCAGGGAAAGTATCATAATGGAAAGGTCTCTGACAGCCACTTGCCAAAAGAGTTTGCCCATTCTCCTGGAGGACAGTCTAAACTAGATGTTACGGGGAGTATGTTTAAGAGTTTGTTTTTTCGCCTGTGTTCTGCCACAAAGCTTAGGACTTCGTAAGTCACCCATGTGCCAAATCATGTCATTCAAGTATGGAATTCTGTTTCTTGTAGAGATGCATATTGTCATTCTACTGATGAAGCTAAGCATGTGTGGGCTGGTAAGCAGAAGATGAGACTTCCTGAGAACCATTTTTAAGTTGCCTTGAGATCTTCTGACAAAGAATGGCATTGAGGTGTAATGCATTCATGCCACAAGTCACACCAAGCACTGTGAATGGAACTGCATCAGATAATTTACATCTACAGAGGTTCATATCAATACAAACATTCATTGTTTCCCATCCAGGAAGGAATCTATGCTTGGAATCTACTTTCAAATTCACACATTTCCCTTGCTTGGATCAGTGTGACAATGTTCATCTTTGCTCAAGTATTACCAATGGACATCCATTCATAATCTCTGGAAGATGGATGTATTTTATTTTCCCTTTTAAATCGCAGAAATCTGCCCTGTTTCAGCTTGATATGAAGATAAAATATATTGGTTGGTGAGCTATGACAAGGCTACAGTAAGGACACCGGCTGCCGGCATGATACATTTGCTCATCCAGTACCTCCCAACCTTTCACAGGTGCTTGTGTTGTAATGAAGACAAATATATCCATTTATTTCTCCAGGTTTTAAGGAAGGTAAAAATAGAGCTATTACAATTAAAGATCCCTTCTGGCATTTATTTGTATATTACCTTTCAACCACATCCTGGACTATTCGTTCAAGGTCAAAATCGCTGCACATTATGCCTGTATTAAGGGAGAGGAGTATATAGAGTGCACACAGAGACACAGATCTCTGCACCTTTAAAATACAGAAACTTGTGGAATACAAAATACTGCTGCGAATACAAATACTTTTGTATTTTTAATCACCACAACTACTCTATTCCGAACTTAAAAATGGAAAGTGTAATGCCGGTAGTCAACAAAAGAGGTTTAAAGACTCTCTCAAGGCAAATTTTAAAAAATGTAGTATAAACACGGATAATTGGGGACCCTGGCCTGCAAGTGCTCCAGTTGGAGAACAGCCTTTACCAAAGGTGTCAGGGGCTTTGAAGACGCTCAAACTCAGGACAAAAGGGAGAAATGTGCTAAGAGGAAGGCACGCTTGGCAAACCCTCACCGTGATCAACTCCTGCCCAGAAACCTATGTCCCCACTGTGGAAGGATGTGTGGATCCATAATTGGCCTCCACAGTCACTTACGGACTCACTGTTAAAACCGTGTTTATGGAAGACATTCTTAATGGAAGAAGACGACTATAAGGTCCCACAATAGGTAACATCTGGAAAAATATAATACAATACAATAAAAACACACCCACCCTAAAATCTCATAAAGTGCATATCAACAAACCAGAGGATATACAGGGAAACATTAACAACACTACCTGCCAAAAGGTACAGGAAAGAGGTGTACCTTCAATGACTGCAAAGATGTGGCACCTGTCTCACCTCTATAGGGAGTGAGTTCCACAGTTTGGGGACCATTACAGAGAAGGGTCTCTCACAGGCTACAAAACCCTTATCAACACACTCACACACACACCCTGAGGAAGACTGCACCAGAAGAAAAGCTTTTCCAACAGATTGTAATTGTGATGGCCTGGGATTCAGACTCAGATGCTGAACCTGAGGGATCCCAGCCTGCACAGGATTCTCTGCCTCCAGAACCAGCAGAGCCGGGGCTGGGGCCTGAGTCTGAAGGGGCCTCACCTGGGCTGGGTCCTCAGGTGCAGGCATCTGCTGCGTCTGCTCTGGCTCCTGCTGGGATGGAGGACCCATTGCCTGCAGGTGCTCCACTCCCAGCCCCGTCAGGGGAAGCTGAGGTTGCCTCTGGGTCCAGTAACCCTCCAGCCTCTCCTGAGCTGCAGAGGCTCAGGGCAGAGAGGCAAAGGGAAATGAGTTCCCGCAGGAGGAGTGCTCGCCTCCAAGCCAGGAGAGGTGAGTCACCAGAGGATCGGGGCCGCCCTATGTCTCGGGGCAGATAAAAGCCGGCCAGCCCCAGCCCCAAGTTGCAGGAGCAACATTGTTGGTTGCCAGTTCCTGCTTGTAACCTGTCCTGCTTTCTTGCCTGAGCTCCTGACCCACCCTCGTTCCCTGCTTGCCTACCTGTTCCTGACTTTGCCTGACTCCCTGCTCTGCACCCAGCTTCAGTGACTACGGACTGTCTCTACATTGCACCTCTGACCACAGACCGGACTTGGACCTCGCCTTTTGGGTAACCCACGGGACCAGCACAGTAATACCCTGACTGGCACACAGGGGTGGAGACACTCTTACAGGTATCTGTGACCAAAGTTGTGACTGGACAAACTTGTGTAGAGCTTTGGATTGAGTACATAAGAGAATAGCAACCAGTGCAGCTGTTTCAGGACAGGTACTTGCTCATCCTAATTGATGTTTCAGCCCAAAGACAGATGGTGGCATTCTGCACTAGTTGTAGCCTCTGGACCATCTTCAAGTGCGGCCTCAGAGGATGCCAGAGCATGGAGTACAGTGGCCATTCATGTCCAGCAAGGATAGTAGCTCCTAGTCAGAAAAGCCACCTGGGCCTCAAATAGTGTCAGGGATTTGGCAGAGGAGGAGGGCACTGGAGAGGGGGGTGATGTCAGGGGCTGGGTGGAGGAGCAGTGGTGGAGACTGCCTTTTCATCCTGACCCTTCCAGGGAGGAGGAAGAGGAAGACAGTATAGATTTACAACAGGGGTTTGGTCACAGCTCAGAGGCAGATGAGGGGCAAAGCTGGGAAATCATGGGAGAGCCAGAACAACATCCAGATGACAAATTGTCATTGGAAAGCATCCCAGACCCTCCATCTCCCAGAATCTGGTGAGCCTTAAAAGTAAGAGAGCAAAGAGCTCAAAGACAGGATGCACTTAGCGGCACCCGTAGAAGAGATGACGACAAATTAGGAAGTGGGAGAGAAGGAGGGGTGGAGATTCACTTGGGACAACGCCATTATCCAAGAGGCTGGGTTCTATAGCCTCTCTCTGTAAAGTTTGAAATAAAAAAGGACTGTAAGATGCGTTTCCTTGGTTTTTATACTTCCCTGCACCAGCTGGGGGCCACTGACAGCACCCTGAGAAGCTTGGCCCTGGGAGGGTCAGGATGGGGAGATGGACTCCACCACTACTACTCCTCTGCCCAGCCCCTGACAAGTGGCAATAATGATTCCATGATAGACACCCCCCCGTTATGTACCGTATTTTTCGCTCCATAGGACACACTTTTTTCCTCCTAAAAAGTAAGGGGAAATGTCTGTGCATCTTATGGAGCGAATGTGTGTTCGCTCGCTGGCTCCCTTTCCGGCCCCGCCCCCCATTGTTGAATGTTCTACAGACCGAGGCTGTTTGTTTCCCCAGCGACATGTGACTGGCTGATTAGATTATCTGTCTGGAAACTGTCGAAATGGCTCCCTTTCCTTTCCTAAAGAAGCTGCACAACTGTGAGTTGAACCCCATAAAAACAGGATTTTTTCCCTTTGCAAAGTAAGCTCAACAACTTGGAGCTGATCCTCAAAAAAGGGGGCTTTTGCCCTTTGCAAAAGAAGCTGCACAAGTGTGAGCTGATCCCCCCCCAAAATGGGGCTTTCCTCCTTTCCTCCTCTAAAAACTTGGTGCGTCTTATGGTCAGGTGTGTCTTATGGCGCGAACAGTACCTATTCCTTCTAGTTGATTTCATCCAGAACAGGCCACTTCATGGACCTGATGACTTGGAACACATAACACGTTTGTCTTATCTGGATTCAGCTTCAATTCGTGGATGATGAAGAGACTGAGGTGTATGCAAAACACCTCTGAAGAAGGGCCGCTTGCTAAAGAAAGGATCCCACAGATTCCCTGAATAAATCTTTAAATAAATAGGGTCCTCAATAAATCTTTTAAAAATCAAAATGTTTATAAAAGACACATATTTCTTTATTTTGTTAATTCAACCCTTTTCTCTCAGCACTGGCTTGAAACTTATATTTTCTTTGTCTCAGAAAGACCTCTTCCTCCAAAGACATTTCATGAATCTTGAGTCTTAATTTTTTTTTAAAAAGCCAAACCAAATCACAAATCAAAAGTCTCCCATTGTACTAACACTAAACAAAATAATGTTATTGAAAAAGAACAAGATTTTGCTAGGTGTTTGGAATAGAATGGAATTGTTGGTTGCAAGTCAGAGGCCTGGTTTGAACTGCAGGCTGGAGGATCCCAACCTCTGAGTTAAAGAAACATTTATGTTCACTCTTCTCTCTCACTCTTGAAAAAGATAGTTTCCTCAGATGTCCTGGTGTCCTCTTTCCTACCAGAAAACCCAGCATTTCAAGGTCTGCCGAGGAAAGTGTCAACTTTCTGTACCAAATATAAAGGATGAGAAAAAGTGGCTGGTGGGTGATCTTTCATTCATTCCTTCCGTTTATCGAAAGGCAAGCCAGATTGTTGCTGCTATGCCAGCATTGTGTCAATTGGTACTCCTTGCTTGCACAAGAGAAAGGAAACAATGTCATTTCCATTCCTTTCCGGAGACAGCACAAGGTGGAGAAATGAGCAAGGAGGAGGAAGAGAAGGAGGAGGAGCCTCTGCTTTCCTTGCCTTCTCTCTGGGAATAGAGGAAAAATTTGATTTTGTTTGTATGAAAAACTACCGAGTTCACGCTTCTTGAACCAATACGCAGTCTTTAAAATTTGCAGTTACTTGTCTGAATTTTGCGATGCAGTTCTTTAACCAGTGTTTACAAAAATGCATGTAGCAGTGAAAATAATGTACAGAAATGTGTTGTGTTAAGGGAAAGTGCTTGCAAAAATGTGCCAAATTGCTTCCAAAAAATGAATCTGTTAGTAGTTAATTTGCACAACAGTGCTGACGAATTTTCATGGGGATCCTTTTATTTTATTTTTAAATTGCAAATAGCTGCAGAAACTGGAGGACTGACTTTAAGATTGGAAAGAAGAGAAACTCGGTGAACTGAAATCTATAGATTTGTCTACCCATACCTCTCTCACGGGTGCAGGTTCGCCACAAAAAGAACGAACAAGCAAATGGACAGCAGCCCTGGGCATGTGAGAATCCCTCTCTGTGCAGAATTTGACTGAGAACTGCCACAACAGCACAGGGTGAACCAGGGTGACTGAGCCAGTGTTTACTGATGAAAGGACAAACAGAAGAAAACAAATAGAAGAAAGCTTATGAGGTTTGCTAACATAATGGGACAAAAGGTATTAATTCTTCCCCCTGTCTTTCTCTCTCTTCCTTCCTGACTCTTCTGTGCACTGACATAAAGAGTGTATTTTCAATTCACTATGTGTGGGCTATTTCTCACAAGCAAAAAGGTAAAGGTAAAGGGACCCCTGACCATTAGGTCCAGTCATGTCCGACTCTGGGGTTGCGGCGCTCATCTCACGTTACTGGCCAAGGGAACCGGTGTACAGCTTCCAGGTCATGTGACCAGCATGACAAAGCCGCTTCTGGCGAACCAGAGCAGCGCACGGAAACGCCGTTTACCTCTACGCTGGAGCGGTACCTATTTATCTACTTGCACTTTGACGTGCTTTCGAACTGCTAGGTTGGCAGGAGCTGGGACCGAGCAATGGGAGCTCACCCCGTCGCGGGGATTCAAACCGCCGACCTTCTGATCAGCAAGCCCTAGGCTCTGTGGTTTAACCCAGAGTGCCACCTGGGTCCCATTTCTCACAAGTAGCTGGACCCAAAGTACTCAGGTACAGCAGTAATAATTGTAGAATGCAATAACTCTGGCCAGGCAGTAGATCAGTTTTTGAATCTTCAAACAGTTTTAATATTATAGTATTGCAACGAATTCCAGTTGAAATACATTTCCAAAGCAATGTACTCAGGTACGGCATAACATGAAAACACCCCTTTAGTCTCCTTCCATTAGGTAAGAGGGTGGGGATAAAACTCATAAATGTAGCAGGCCGTGATTGACAGCCCAGTATTTAATATCTCTGCAGCCTCCTTCAGAGGGAGTATCTTGGCCACTGGATAAACTCTGCAGAAGCGTTGCATGAGCAGAAATATGCCTAAAATACCACACGGGAGCTGATTAGGTAGCAATTCCAGATGGAGCTAACTGGTCTTGAGAAAGGGGGGGAAATTGTTCAGCCACAACGACCTCAAGGCGGAATTATGAAGATAAATGAGATAAGATAAAGGACAAAGAGTGCCATGCACATTATTGCAAATAATACTAATAATGATGCAATTTCCATCTCGGCTACAAAAACATTAAAGCAACATATTTTATTTTATTTCGTTTCATTTTCTTTGTGTGCAACCATAGCTGTTAACAAGCAGGACCTAACAAGTAGAACTTATCAAAAATGTGAAAAATGTTTTTCTTTTTCTTCTCTTAGTCTAGAGTTGCCTTTAAAAAGCTCAAGAACCTTTGCGTCCTGAATTTTGCTTCTAGAAATATGGCACTTGCCCCCATAGGCTTTTATTTCTACAAACCCGATTATTCTCTCAACCATAATGAAACTTCCGCCTTGAGTGTAAAAATTTAAGCAATGCCTGTTGGAGATGTGAAGAAGTCGGAAGTCTGTATCACATTTGGTGGGAGTGTAGTAAAATTGAAATACTTTGGGATGAAATACACTCAGAATTGGAAATTATCTTCAAGATCAAATTCCCCAAAACACCAGAAGCATACCTCCTAGGTATAACAACTCCTGATGTACCTAACAAGAGGAGGATTTTTTTCTTATATGCCTCCACCGCTGCAAGAATCCTGGTAGCGTCACACTGGAAGAGCGAAATAATACCCAGTAAAAAAGATTGGCTTTATAAAATTTTAGATTATAGTGAATTGGCTTATCTTTCAGAAAAAATAAAGAAAACCCGAGGAACAAATTTATCGAGGAATGGAACAGTTTTTTGTATTATTTTAAAAAATGGTGCAACACCAAAACGGTTCTCGCATTGGATTAATCCATGTCTAATTTTGAAATGGTACAGTGATTTAGCAAATATGTGAAACTAAATGAAGCATAGATAACAATATAAATATTGATGTCAGTGTCATACTTTTCTTCTTCTCTTTTGATTTAAATCTGGATTAATGGAGAGATGTATTTGGGAAGTCTATTATAAATATATTAATATATATTGTAATTTTTTTTGGTAATGAATGGAAATGTTAGAATAGTATCAGGCATATATCTATATGTTTGATAATTGTCGTATTAAATAACTTTGGTTATGCAAGAAATTTTGTTTGTTTGTTGGTGTGTGTTTTTGTTTGGAATGTGTTAGTGTATGTGGTTGTTGTTGAAAATTTAATAAAAACACCTTAAAAAAGAAAAGAAAAGAAACTTCCGCCTTGTTTCTCAGTGGTGCCACTCTGGCTACAAGCCTGGATGCACTCATCACCTGAGCTTCCTATTAGGAGTGATGGCGGTGCAACCCACACTGATGTTGGTTCTTTGTGATCACACTGTCCTGCCAAGTGAAAGGATGAAGATCTGTCAGTGTTCCTCATCTCCTTCCATGCGTTTCACCACTCCAAAGCTGAGGAGGAAGAAACAATCCCTTCTGAACAGCCTTCCCCACTGCCCTCTGCCTTCTTTTTGTGGTCCCTATCCCTGATGCGGGTGGCGCTGTGGGTTAAACCACAGAGCCTAGGGCTTGCTGATCAGGAGGTCGGCGGTTCAAATCCCTGCGACGGGGTGAGCTCCCGTTGCTCGGTCCCTGCTCCTGCCAACCTAGCAGCTTGAAAGCACGTCAAAGTGCAAGCAGATAAATAGGTACCGCTCCGGCGGGAAGGTAAACGCTGTTTCCATGTGCTGCTCTGGTTCGCCAGAAGCGGCTTAGTCATGCTGGCCACATGACCTGGAAGCTGTACGCCGGCTCCCTCGGCCAATAATGCGAGATGACCGCCGCAAACCCAGAGTCGGTCACGGCTGGACCTAATGGTCAGGGGTCCCTTTACCTTTACCCCTGACTCAGACCCACAGCTGACTCACATTAATAAGTTACAGGTAGATAGCCGTGTTGGTCTGTCATAGTCAAAACAAAATAAAAAAATTCCTTCCAGTAGCACCTTAGAGACCAACTAAGTTTGTTCTTGGTATGAGCTTTCGTGTGCATGCACACGAAAGCTCATACCAAGAACAAACTTAGTTGGTCTCTAAGGTGCTACTGGAAGGATTTTGTTTTGTTTTGTTTTCACATTAATAACAATTTAATTACTTAAAACTCTAGATATGGCAGAGCCTGATGGCTGAGGTGAACTCTGAAGAATGGGTCCAGCCCTGGTGAGTCAAGGTCCTTGGTCAGATTATGAGAAGTTTTCCTTCAGAATGTTCAAAGCTGGATATGAAGCAAGCCAGGTAATCTGATTCAAAGCCTGATGGAGGCTTGCAAGAACAGCGTAGCATTTTTAAAATACAAATTTAGAGCATTCACTTTGAATCACAGGTAAAGCATGATGGGGTCAGAGCCCTGGACTCTGATGGCCAGGATTGTCTCTCCCTTTGCGCGGACCATGATTGTGCCCTTGATTATACATTTTTAAAGCTATATTGTTTACTTCTGAAATACCTTTTGAATGCCACGTTAATCTACTGCTTTTCATACGATGTTACACTATGCGCAGCCTAAAATAGTATTCATCTTAGCACAATAGGCTGCAACCCCTCTGAAAGAGATCCGATTTTTCTCGGGAAGTGAGAAAATCTCCCTAGAATTTCATTCACAGACATGCAGCTCATCAGTCATTATGTCTTTTTCTTCTGTGGCGCAAAAATGCAAGGAGAAGAGATGATCTTTTCATAAATTATGGAAGTTTTGATTTGGCTGTGGGAAGGCGAGGGTTCCTGTATAATGAGCATTTTCCTGATGAATATTGCGATTATTATTTTATTAGCCTCTGCCAGCGCTGCACCCAAGTTGTGCAGACATTTGCTTGAGCAAGGGCAAGGTCAATAAACATGGGAAAGTTTAGCACAAGCCTCCATGACAAAAGAAGAGAACGATTCTGGTCAAGTTGAATGGCGGACTCCCAGCAATTTCCCAGCCAGCAGGAAGGCTCCGTTCGTCAAGTGTGCACCCTTTAGAGCCCAGGGAAAAAGACATTGTTAAGCAATTTTCTTGTTTCTACCAGCAGACCTTGAAGTGGAAATTAACAAGTGGTGGTATTCTCCCCCACCCAATCCCCCTGTTCATTTGCATTCATTTGCATATGAATGCCCAGCTAATTGTTTTGAAGTAACAATTAAGAGAACAATAGAGGATAGAAAAGGGACTTGAGGCACCAACTGACACCTGGGAGTCTGTATTTAAAAAGCGTTTACATATTTGAATTAAAAATAGACAAAAGAACAGAAACAACATGGGCATAAAATTCATTATTACCCAAAGAGGGGGAGAGAAAGAGAAGGAAGGAGTAGCGCTCGCTACCGCCATGTAACAGTTCCAAGAAAGGTGTAAGGCAGCTTGTGATATGGCGGGCTGTTTTGCAGCGATGCAGAGGGACTTGCTGTGGACAAACAAGTAACTTGTACAGTATAAGAAGCTTAGGGAGACACCGGTGCTTAATTTGCAGAAGAAGAAATGTTGGGGTGGAAGAAACCTGACTTCAGGCGCCACCCTCTGAAGCCTGCTCCCGTCCCCAACCAATCTCTGATATGTAGGAGCTCCCTGGCTTAGTTTTGACTCAGTTGAAAAACCTGTTTCGCCTTGGCCTCCATCACTGCAGGCAGGTAGGAGCTGAGGGTGCACCAGGTAGAATGTCCCTCCACACAACTACCCCCTATAAGATAGCTTTCTTTCTTTCTTTCTTTCTTTCTTTCTTTCTTTCTTTCTTTCTTTCTTTCTTTGTATAATTTTTATTGAATTTTCTGTTTTACGTTTTTGAATATTCATTCAAACAACCTTAAAATATTAATGACTTCCCTTCTTCACTTTCCATGGTTCATTTTCCATAACATAAATCCTGCATATTTTATATAAACTAGACCATTCAGTATTCCATTATTACATCCATCAAAACTTATTTACACTGTTGAATTTATCTTAATGCTGCCAGTGTTTTCAAGTATACACAATTCCCCTCCCCCATATATTCAATAAAAAAATTTCCAGTCTTCTTTAAACGTGTGTTCTTCTTGTTCTCTTATTCTATATGTTAGTTCCGCAAGCTGCGCATATTCCATCAGTTTAAGTTGCCATTCTTCTTTAGTTGGGACTTCGCTCATTTTCCATTTTGGGGCTAACAAAACATGGGCCACAGTAGTGGCATACATAAATAACCATACACACACACACACATATACACCTGGGAATTTCTTTCTGAATTATACCCAACAAAAATGACTCTGGTTGTTTTTTTTTCGTGTGGGGTTTTTTTTTTTTTTGTTTTTTTTTGGGAAAAGTGCTTTTAAACATTTTTTTCAGTTCATTATGAATTATTTCCCAATACTCTTTTACCCTTTTACAGGTCCACAACATATAAAAGAAGGTACCCTCATCTATAAGATAGCTTTCTATGTGTGAGAATATCGACAGAGAGCATTCTATTCTTTAAGCTCCCATCTGCAACCTAGAGCAGTGTTCCCCAACCTTGGGTCTCCAGCTGTTTTGGACTACAATTCCCATCATCCCTGACCACTGGTCTTGCTAGCAAGGGATGATGGGAGTTGTAGTCCAAAAACAGCTGGAGACCCAAGGTTGGGGAACACTGACCTAGAGTGATAAAAGCCAGGCTTACCGCCACAAGGAGAACTAGACCTCCATAATTGCTCGAGTGCTCGTTGTGTACTTTCTTTGAGACATCTTCATCATTCCCCCCTTTTTTCTATTGTTTTCAGTACCTATACATTTAAAACAAAATAAAAAATAAAAAAATTCCTTCCAGTAGCACCTTAGAGACCAACTAAGTTTGTTCTTGGTATGAGCTTTCGTGTGCATGCACACTTCTTCAGATACACTGAAACAGGAGTCACCAGACCCTTATATATAGTGAGAGGGTGGGAGGGGTATTACTCAGAGGGGTGGTGGGAGTGGGTGATAGGCTGATAGCTGTGGTAAACCTGTTGACGACTGTTAACGACTGCAATTACTCTTACAGGAAAAAGCAAGGGGTGACAAGGTTAAAAATAGCTTTGTCATGTATAATGAGATAAGAATCCAATGTCTTTATTCAGACCAGGTCTCTCCATGATTTTAAGTTTGGTAATGAGTTGCCAAACATTTAAATTCTTTCTCAATCTTGTCTCTAAAAAAGGACATTACAATGAAGCTCTCCGCTGATGAAATATGTTGCTAGCGGGACATGAATTTGTTGCTAGAAAGACCAGAATCCTAGAATAGCCTGCCACTGTATTAAACAGCATTTTGGGGGCACAAGAATCTTGAAGCCAAAAAAACATTGTTGTTGTTGTTTTGTTTTGTTTACATCTCTTAGTTGCATTATACCATAAAATGCCAAAGTGACTTAATTATGTGATATTGATGAAACAGTGCAAAACCCACAAAAACAAAGTCCGAATTGTGGAACTTTCAGCTTTGTGTCAGGGTGAAAATGGGAACCATTTCAGAGAATGGTGAAATTGGCCCAAAGGGATTTATTAGCTGGGTAGTAGTGGCAGTCTTTTACTTCAGTATGTTGTGTTGTTGTTTTTTTGTTGTTTTTTTTGCCACTGCCATCTCTTTAGTGGTGCTGGCAGAAAAGTGTAGGCAGAGTTCTCACAGATCACCAGGTTTTCAACAGAATGCCTCAGACGGAGCACTGTTCTGAGGCCTTCTAGATCAGCGTTTCCCAACCTTTTTCTGACCATGGTCCCATTCCAAACTTGTTTCCTTCCTTTACCCCCCCCCATGGGCGTAGCCAAGGTGGGGCAGGGGGGGACAGCTGCCACCCAAATAAGTAAAAATCAATACAAATTAATACAGTGGTCCCTCGACTTACGAATGTAATGCGTTCCGAAGGGACCATCGTAGGTCGAAAAAATCGTAAGTCGAGTTCCCATAGGAATGCATTGGGGGGAAAAAATTCGTACGTCGAAAAAACACCACATCTAAACTTCGTAAGTCGAGGAAACCGCATCTAAAACGGCCGCGATTTCCATTCGGAGGTCGAAAAAATTCGTAAGCGCGCGGCCACTTTCTTCACTCGCAACTTGAAAAATACGGAAGTCGGGTCATTCGTAAGTCGAGATTTGTACCACTGTACAAATCTGAGGTTCTGCCCCCACAACAAAAGCCGCCCCTAACAAAAATCCTGACTATGCCTATGCCTCATACCCATTGGCAATCGGGTGGAGCAGCTGTCTTCCAGGTCCAGCACCACTTTCTAGGGACCCTCTCTGCTGTGTTCTTAGTGAGTCAGAGCAAATAAGCAGTTTGCCACCTGGAGGCAAGACCAAGAGGAGCATATGGAAGTGGGGTCCAGATGTTGGCTTACTTAGCTGCATCACTTCCTACAAAGTGCAGAAACCAGTGGTGTGCACATTTTTAATGGTGGTTGAGTTGCTATTGGGAAATCGAGAGTGGAAGGGTTAACTCTACAATCCATCCCTTCATGCTTCCCACACCCTACACACCCCACAAATAAATAAATAAAATAAATGTGTTGAATGCAAACAAGACTGAGGTCACACCTACACCCTCCCCCAATTTTGATCCAGTGCAAAAATTTCTAGTCTTCACAAGCTCCCGAGACAAGCCTGTGCAAAGATTTAGGGAACATGCGCCGCAGAGTATTTTTTTGCATTATACAAGGATAGCATCTGTCTTTATATTTGGCAATGAAAATCTGTACAATAAGGATTTCCCCCCATGTTGTTCTATTTGTCTAGCTTTTCAATTTTGCTCATGTAGTTCTAACACATTAAATAGAATGTTATGGATGGAAAAATAAAGGTCTCTGTTATGGATGAATTATTTTTTTCCATCAAGTTGTCTGAAGGTTAGACAGTCAACACCTACAAATTACACAGATGTGTCATATTCCTAAATGAATTGTATTATGCTGGAACACCTATGAATACTAAAAGAGACCTGCCACAGATCTCAGTAAAAATGCACCTATGTCTAATTTATATGGGAATGTACTGCGTAGAAGAAAATGACATACTTCTTAGAAACAGCATCATATTTTAGGCTAGTGTTTATTGGTACTTGTATTTTTTTAAAAACCCCAGAACCCATTTCCCAACAGGTGAATAAAAGAGCGGCTGTATAGAAAAGGCTATTATGTGGGTTTCTTCTCAAAACAGAGATCCTTAAAAACAATAAAACAATAAAAATATAAATGGTCTGTTGCTAGGAAATATAGCCATTAATTCCATATCACACGGAACACAGTTAGGGTGAAGAGTTACAGAAACAACCAAACTCAAACGCAATAAACGTTAGAGTTATAAACTACATGGGAACAAAGAGTGTTAGTAATTCTGGAGTGTTCGTAATTCTCAAAGCTGCTTTCCAGTTGCGAACAGTGGCACATCGCCAGACCATTGCCCCAAACATGGATCCTTCATTGCACCCTAGAGACTGGGCAGACTGTTTGATATTGTGTGATGTGAAAACAGGGAACACAAAGTTGAGGGACAGTTTATTAAACATGCAGAAGGTTTGAAAGTATGACCCTTAATTCTGAAATTAAATCAAGTAACAGCTGAAGGTGGAAGGTGCTGTGTAAGTCAGTCAATTGTGCACACAGTCTGCAGCAGTTACTCTGCAGGATCATAACCATACAAATTAAGCAGATGACTGTGTGACGTTGAATGGGGAACATGACGTGCTATTGAGTCACCTGTAGATGAAAAGGCTCGTGTAACAGGCAACAAGAGTTCAGACCTGCATTGTGCAAATTGCACAGCTGTACTTATGATTCAAGATTCAAGATTTCTTTATTGTCATTGTACAAGTACAATGGATAACTATATGTGGATATATATATATATATATATATATATATATATATATATATATATGGATAAATATACAGAGCATATGACGTTAATGTGGGTAAAAGAGGGCAGCAATATCCGTGTAAATCACAAAAAAATCAATGGGATGCCATCGATGAAATGTTTGCAGAGTTCACATGTCTCATTATAGAGGAGTTGTGCAACTTCTTTTTTTATAATCATTTTTATTAGTTTTATAAAAAATACAATAATAAATTCACACATTTATTTTCACATCTTATACCGTTTTGGCTTTTAATGGCCATGACTTCCGTCAAACCTTCCTTATGATATTCTAATATCTATTCCTTATATCTACCGGTATATTTCCTAAATCAATCATTGTTTTACATTATTACTTTCTAAAATTAAGCACTGTATCTTCGTATTAACAACAATATTTCTTCCTTACTCTACAAAGCTTCTTGCAACCCTACCAACGTATTCAATTGAGCACTATTTTCCTTTAGATAGTCTGCAAATTTAGTCCAGTCTTTGATGAACTTCTGGTCCCGCTGTTCGCGGATTCTCCCCATCATCTTGTCGAATTCTGCATACTCTGTTAGTTTCACAATCCATTCTTCTTTTGTCGGTGTTTGTTGTTCTTTCCATTTTAGGAGTTGTGCAACTTCATCCTTTGAACATCTTACAGGAAACATAAACGATACATGTGTTAGTATAGCATAAGACACACATATGTTACCTGATGTGAATGGCTATTATTCATAAGACTGCCAAAGGAGTGATCTCGGACAAAGACATCAGCAGTGTGACCACAGCAGACTGTAGGTGGAGAAACTGTGGCTCTCCAGATATTGCTCTGCAGGTTCCATAATCCCCAGCCATATTGGCCAATGGTCAGAGATTATGGGAGTTGCAGTCCAGCAAATTCTGAAGGGTGTCAGGTTCCCCACAGGTTCCTGTAGAACCTACTGACATTGTGAATATGGTTTGCTCTTCTATGTGTTTGTGAATTAATTCCAGGGTTGCTAACATTAAAGAGCGGTAAATAGCACTGCATTATTTCCCATTGCTAAGTGTAACCTCTTACATCATTAAGTGAGATTTTTTCACCTATGGATGTTTAGATGTTAAATATCAGATATTACGGTTTACTCTCATTGAGCTGGGGTCTATCATTTCAGACTAGGAGTAGAGGTCTAGATGATGATGATGATGATGATAATAATAATAATAATAATAATAATAATAATAATAATAATAATAATTTATTTATACCCCGCCCATCTGGCTGGGCTTCCCCAGCCACTCTGGGTGGCTTCCAACAAAATATTAAAACACAATAATTCATCAAACATTAAAAGCTTCCCTAAACAAGGCTACCTTCAGATGTCTTCTAAAAGTCTGGTGATTGTTGTTCTCTTTGACTGAATGCCCTCTCCTTTGCCCAAAATATTGCTTCAGTATAAAACAGGAAATGTCCAGACAAAGGATTATATCCTATTCTTCTCCCTGAAATGTCAGTTTTCCATGTGGAGGGTTTGGATTTTGTATAAATAGTTTTATTACCTCAGTTTATTACTCCTCTGTAGTTCTACTTAAAAGAACAATTAGAATATAAGCATGAAGACTTTAAATGAAAGGATACCCAGTCGACCAAGGCTAACTCATACAGCAGGGATGTATAAAGAAAGATTATATACTTGATAGTCCAAAGAGCTTCTACTCAATCTGCCATGAATAATAGGGACAATTGCTATAAACTATAGGAAAATGTGCAAGTCACCTCATAACATAAAGATGACAAACATAATCACATGTGATAAGATCAGTAGGCATGACTGGAAGAGTTCTCATTGGTGGACAAGTTAATTCATTGCAGTTTTAATGCTGCAGACTGCCTATGCATCCCGTAATAATCACCCTGGGAACTTGACTTGGAGGGCACGCATTCCCACACATAAACAAAACAACCAATAAATAAATATTACCTGCAAATGGAATTCAAACTTGAGAGCCAGTGTGGTGTAGTGGTTGAGAGCGGTAGACTCGTAATCTGGTGAACCGGGTTCGCGTCCCCGCTCCTCCACATACAGCTGCTGGGTGACCTTGGGCTAGTCACACTTCTTTGAAGTCTCTTAGCCTCACTCACCTCACAGAGTGTCTGTGGATTACCTCTTGACATTTGAGAAATCACATATTTTTACACTTATTAAGCAGAGATTGTTAGATAATGAATTTCAAAAGGTTCACCCTTCACAACCCTTAGTATGCTCGCCAGCCTCTCTAGGGCTGCCACCGCATCATGGACTGATGCCTAACTACATATACGATTTGGTCACACCTCTATATCGCAGAGTATTTATGCTGGCCCGTTTAAATGCCTTTCCGTCTTCCATGCTATTTGGAAGGTTCAAAGGCATTCCCTACCAGAACAGACTCTGCCCCTGTGGCCAGAAATTGCCGGACTCTATGGCCCACATGATACTGGATTGCCCTCTTTCTAACATTTTTTATTTTGGCCCTCTGATATCCTCTATGTGGCTCAGGGCCCTCTCCAACAAACAACTTGCGGTCCTGCTCTTGTTGAGGGATGACTCCCCTGAACTCACCAGAATTATGGCTCACTATTTGACAAGGATCTATGAAATTAAAGCCAGTACATATGGACTACCTAACAATGACTGATGAGGATTCCTTATTTACAGAGAGTTTGTATGTTTTCGTTTTATTTTACATATGCCAATAAAGGTGTTGATTGATTGATTGGTGTTTGTTGTGGGGGGAGGAAGGGAAAGGAGAATGTAAGCCGCTTTATCACTACCTTCGGGTAGTGATAAAGCGGGATATCAAATCCAAACTCTTCTTCTTCTTCTTCTTGACTTTCTTTGAGCAGTTTAGACATTCTGCAGAATCAAGTGGTAAAAATTTTATTTGACTACACCACTTCAGGCTGCAAGCAACACACACTGAAAGTATGAATGATTTCCCATATTAAGAAGGGGTGGGGAGTCCCAGGAAAGCAGAAAGATGTGAAGAAGCTGCAGCCATACTTCCTCCTTATGTGCTATTTTTTATATGCAGGTAGTTGTGGTGAGTCTGTGGGATGTGGGAGAGGGAGAGAAAGACCTTCAGTTTTCCAAGCTCCATCCTACCCTACAGAGTGAAAAGTTCAGTCTAAGAAAAGTTTTGTGGTATATGACTCCTGCCAGATTAGCCAAATTCTACAAATTAAAATCCAGTGTATGTTGGAGATGCAACAAGGTAGAAGGAACAATATATCACGTATGGTGGGGATGTGGGAAAATTTAAAAATTCTGGTGTACCGTTCATGAAGAATTAAAAAAGATGTTTAAAACATCATTTGAGAAAAGGCCAGAAGCGTTCCTTTTAGGCATAGTGGCAAAAGACATCCCTAATGATGAGAAAAAAGCATTTCTATATGCTACAGCTGCTGATAGATTACTTATAGTTAAAAATTGGAAGGGGAACAAGGTTCCCTCATTTGCAGAGTGGCAAAACAAGCTTTGTTAATTTAGTGATTCGGCAAAAATGACAGCAGCTATTAGATTCCAATCAAATCAGAAATTAAGGAAATCTGAAATTAAGAAAAGAATGGGAATCTGTGGAAGAATACATGGCAAAACATTGTTCCAAAACAAATTTGTTGATATGCATTGATTGAGGTTGGTAAAGTTAAGGTAAAAAGATTGTTGGTGTTTAGTCGTTTAGTCGTGTCCGACTCTTCGTAACCCCGTGGACCAGAGCACGCCAGGCACTCCTGTCTTCCAGTGCTTCCTGCAGTTTGGTCAGACTCATGTTGGTAGCTACGAGAACACTGTCCAACCATCTCGTCCTCTGTCGTCCCCTTCTCCTTGTGTCCTCAATCTTTCCCAACATCAGGGTCTTTTCCAGGGAGTCTTCTCATGAGGTGGCCAAAGTATTGGAGCCTCAGCTTCAGGATCTGTCCTTCCAGGGAGCACTCAGGGCTGATTTCCTTCAGAATGGATAGGTTTGATCTTCTTGCAGTCCATGGGACTCTCAAGAGTCTCCTCCAGCACCATAATTCAAAAGCATCAGTTCTTCGACGATCAGCCTTCTTTATGGTCCAGCTCTCACTTCCGTACATTACTACTAGGAAAACCATAGCTTTGACTATATGGACCTTTGTCGGCAAGGTGATGTCTCTGCTTTTTAAGATGCTGTCTAGGTTTGTCATTGCTTTTCTCCCAAGAAGCAGGCGTCTTCTGATTTCGTGACTGCTGTCACCATCTGCAGTGATCATGGAACTCAGGAAAGTGAAATCTCTCACTTGATGATGGAAAGATGGAAAGTGTTTTATGGGTAAATATGTAAATTATATCTCTATAACGAAATATTAAAACGAAATATAACGAAATATTAAAATAAACAAAATAACAAATGAAGCCAAGCGTGAGTGGAGGGAAGTCACAATGATACAAACAAGGAAAGTGTACAGATACATACAGATATATATATCTGAGGAAAGGGAGCCCCAATGTTCTCCCTCTGGCTGTGTGATCACCACCACCACCTCACTGTCCCCCACCTCAGATTCCCATGGGTAAGCAGTTACTATCACTTGATTTTGCTGAATATATTAACTGATCCTAAGACAAGTTCATCCACTCAACTCTCTTAAAATGTGATGGGGAATCTGTAATTCTCCAGATGTTTCTAGATGACAATTCCTGTCAGCTCCAGTCAGCATGACCAATGGCCAATGGCTGATCTCCAGGTCATCTACTGAGATGAGAGATGCCTCAAACATTTGCCAAAATTCAAAATGTATCACTCAGCCTTCTAACAGTGAGTGATGACTTCTGTTTATTAAATGGTCAATTATCTTATACTTTCATCGCTTTCTCAAAAAGCCACCTGTGTTGAAGTTTGGGGAATGCAACAAACGTATTTAAATGTAATCAATGAATGAACGGAATAATCAGTTAAAAGACAGATAATTAAGCCAACTCAAAATCCTTTAATCAGTTTACAGCCCTAAGCTAGGAGTAAATGATGCAAGAGTCGCAGAGCTGGTAGGATCCAGCTTCCACAACAGCAACTAAGGTGCCACTCTCTGGAAAATCGAGAGTAAAAGGTGATTCTTTATCCTGAGAATCAAATTAGATGTAACGAGGGAGTTCTATGTCAAGAATTCCTGGTTTTTTTGTTTTTATTTTACCAAAAGTAGTCACAATGGGTCTCACACCAGAACAATGATGTTGCTCCAGGGGTGGTGTTTTGAACATTTTCCATCTGTACTGGTTCCTGGTGATTCTTGCAGTTGTTATTTGCCCCAGTTACAAAAGGTTAAACCACAGAGCTTAGGGCTTGCCGATCAGAAGGTTGGCGGTTTGAATCCCCGTGATGGGGTGAGCTCCCGTTGCTCGGTCCCAGCTCCTGCCAAACTAGCAATTTGAAAGCACGTCAAAGTGCAAGTAGATAAAAAGGTACCGCTCCGGCAGGAAGGTAAACGGCGTTTCTGTGCGCTGCTCTGGTTTGCCAGAAGTGGCTTAGTCATGCTGACCACATGACCCGGAAGCTGTATGCCGACTCCCTCGGCCAATAATGCGAGATGAGCACCGCAACCCCAGAGTCATCCACGACTGGACCTAATGGATTAACAAAAGAATATGAGGGTGAATTTCAACAGAAAAGATTACCCCTTTTCCCACAGTTGATTTCTGTAAAGGAAAATGACATCGGGTCTTAGACGCAAGTTATCAGGCTTGTTGGGAAAAGTGAACAGTCACACAGGGTCTGGTTTAGTTCACTTTGGTCAACTACATCGGCTAAAATCGAGACTGAGGCCAGAGACTCTGATATGCTGAAGGTTTGAATGAACCAATGGCTTCTATCAGTGCATTAATTGCACTAATCTGGGAAATCTTTATTAATTTAACCACCAATTTCTTCAGTAAATCTACTACTGCTATCCTTAAGGTAATGGGTTTTGGAAACATGGTTCTGGGAGCTCCCCCAAATTTCCAGAGTAACTTTTCAGGGAGTACAGCGGGCTGTAGGGGAAGGAAGAATCTGAAAAAGCCTCCCCCCTTTCTTCAGCAAGAACATCCCAAGAGCACTGTAGCTCCAATGCATTTTTAAAAATGCACTCTTTGTTGATACCTGCAATTCAAAAATGGCTAGTCTTGCAAAGTAAGTTACAGTTCAAATTTTTAAGGAAGGAAAAAGCAATCAATAAGATTTCAAGGAACTAACTGCTGATACTGTTTATTTATTATGAACATTGTTACTATAAAATATAAATGCAGATAATGAATAGTTCTATAATTGTAATACAATTAATGAACATAATAAATATTTTGATGCGTAGAATATAAAAACCCACACAAAACTAGCATGTCCTTTTTACTATTCTTATTCAAGTGTTATTACTATTTCCCCCTCTAAATATACTTTAAACTTCCCTAAGTTAATTCTTATCTTAATGTATAATCTTGGTTTTCTAGTGGTTGTATTACATTATACTTCCTCCCCACAAGGAGTATCAATTTGCAAAGTCTTGTACTTTCTTATTCGAATAAGGAATAAACAGATTCCAATTCTCAATAAATTTATTTTCACTCTAACCAAATGCATCAGCTTCATCATGTATGTCATATCCAACTCTAAGAGATCTTCTACAAAGATCAAAGGCTGATATTTCTCTAATTACAATTAATTAACTTTAAATGTTTCAATGACTTAACTGATATCTGCCAAATTTATTGCTCTCTACTGTGGTTACTACAGCATCAACATAATAATAATAATAATAATAATAATAATAATAATAATAATAATAATAATAATAATAATTTTTTATTTGTACCCCGCCCATCTGGCTGGGTCTCCCCAGCCACTCTACATAGGTGCTGATGCTTGTAATATAACTGCAAATGCGCACATAAATTAATTCCTGATTCATTAATGAATTAATTGTTGGTAAAGAATTATTCTCCAGTTACTTAATTGTTGTAGTAGCACATTGTTCCAATTGTTTTGGTAATTGCAATATTCAAACAAAAACAATACACATTCTCAGGAATGATTAAAATTAATTGAAGATTAGTGGTCATGATGGCATGTGGTGAATTAACATGCTTACTAATTTAAATACTGCTTCTATTTTGGTGCATCAATGAGTCACTTAGTAATTTATGGTCTTTCACCGGTTTTACTTTATGAAAATAATGGGCTATTTGAATTTGGATTAACTCTTAATATTTGTATTGAGTTGATTTCTGAACCAACATTAAGATTGACTTTTTAAATTGTAATTTGATTTAGGATTTATCCTTAGATCAAGGATCAATGGATCTCAAGACTGAAGAAATAGATATTAGTTATTAGTGGAGTTCATAGTTGAGTCAAATTTAGAATTATTTGATAGGTTGGAGCAGATTGTGTCTTTGCTGCTTCTTGTGGAGGAATATTCAAATTGTAGCAAGACAAATTATCTGGAGAAGATGTCTCTCAAGATGAATAGGAAGAGCATAGATCTAAAGCATGAAGACGTTATTGAAGTACAGTGGTACCTCGGGTTAAGTACGCTTCAGGTTAAGAACTCCGCTGAGAACAGAAATCGTGCTCTGGCGGCGCAGCGGCAGCAGGAGGTCCCATTAGCTAAAGTGGTGCTTCAGGTTAAGTACGCTTCAGGTTAAGAATGGACCTCCGGAACGAATTAAGTACTTAACCCGAGGTACCACTGTAATGAGTTTAATGATCAAACTGGTAAAAGGAGTTTAAAGAACAGAGTTTATCGAGGAAATAAATCAACAAGTTAACAACAAACAAGATAAAACAGAATTTGCATTGCTAGAGAGAATTTTTTTTTTAGAGGGCCATAATACATTTTTTTAATGAATTAAAAGGTTTGTATACCACTTTTCTCAAAATGTATCAAAGACCTGTGCAAGATTTTTTTAAAAAATAATAAAACCATATTGGAAACATATACATTTGCAGATCCTTAGTGTTCAAGGGTATGCAATTGCTTAGGTGAACAAGCATGTCCTCAATTGCCAGTGGATTCAACTGCCCGTCCTGTCCTTCACTTCAGGCAGCAAAACGTATTGAGCTGGTCCTGGCACAGTCCCATATAGATGGCAATACAGTAATCTAATCTTGATCAGTGCCGGATTTACGTATAAACTAAACAAGCTAAACAAGCTAAGAGGGCCCCACTCTTCTTAATTGTATTTCAGTTCAACAATTACTTTGATAAAATATATATTTTGTTATGTGCAAATGGCTTTAGATACCTATTAGGTCCATAAATTACCATATAGAGCCAGTGTGGTGTAGTGGTTAAGAGTGGTAGACTCGTAATCTGGGGAACCGGGTTCGCTTCTCCGCTCCTCCACATGCAGCTGCTGGGTGACCTTGGGCTAGTCCCACTTCTTTGAAGTCTCTTCGCCCCACTCACCTCACAGAGTGTTTGTTGTGGGGGAGGAAGGGAAAGGAGAATGTTAGCCGCTTTGAGACTCCTTCGGGTAGTGATAAAGCAGGATATCAAGTCCAAACTCTTCTTCTTCTTCTATAGCATATATTTAACACAAAAAACAGTGATAATTTGTTGTTGACAAAGGACAGCTGGACATATAAAGGGCCCCATTACCTCCAGTAGCTTAGGGCCTCATCAAACCTAAATCCAGCCCTGATCTTTAATAATAATAATAATAATAATAATAATAATAATAATAATAATAATAACAACAATAATTTATACCCCACCCATCTGGCTGGGTTTCCCCAGCCACTCTGGGCAGCTCCCAATAGAATATTTAAAACATGATAAAACATCAAACATTAAAAACTTCCCTAAACAGGGCTGCCTTCAGGTATTTTCTAAATGTCAGATAGTTGTTTATCGCTTTGACCTCTGATGGGAGGGCATTCCACAGGGCGGCTGCCACTACCGAGAAGGCCCTCTGCCTGGTTCCCTGTAGCCTCACTTCTCGCAGTGAGGGAACCACGAAAAGGCTCTTGGCACTGGCCCTCTGTATCTGGGCTGAATCATGGGGGCGGAGACACTCCTTCAGGTATACTGGGCCGAGGCCGTTTATACAAGTCACTGTGGACAAGCTATTCTGATCCAGGAATGGTAGAAGTTAGCAAACCAGCTAAAGCTGGTAAAAACTGCAGCACAATTATAGCTCCAGGACAGGGATCACAAACCATTTTGGATCTGCGGAAGCAGTCAGAAGATGGATGCCTCCAAAGCCTAACACCAAATTGTGAGATTCAAATAATATTTCATGTTACTAGAACTAAGGGAGAAAGAGTTACTAAGTGGCAACAGGAGAGGTAGTATTTAAATGAACTTGGTGGCAGACTTTCACACCCTTTGAAATACAGTGGTACCTCAGTTTAAGAACAGTCCAGTTTAAGAACGATTGGGTTTACAAACTCCGCAAAACCGGAAATAGTGTCTTGGTTTGAGAACTTTACCTCAGTCTAAGAACGGAATCCAAATGGTGGAAGGGCACCGGCAGCAGGAGGTCTCATTAGGGAAAGCGCGTCTCGGTTTAAGAATGCTTTCGGTTTAAGAACGGACTTCCGGAGCGGATTAAGTTCGTAAACTGAGGTACCACTGTAAATGCATTGACACTGATTCTGTCCACTGTGTTAACATCCATAAGGTCATCTTCTGGAATCCACCATGTTAACTCGCCCTTTGTGCAAAGGCCTCATTCCTACCTCCAAAGCTGCAGTTGCTTCCTTTGGTGCTTGTGGAATACGACAACATGAGTGATGATTCTGAATTAAATGTAGCCCAGTGAGTTGTCAGTGACAGATACACATTGTGCACACTTCTCCTAGTCCAGATGTCACTGCTACAATTCAGCGTTGTTCTCCCTTTAGCATCTCGCCGCCTGTAATTACGGTTTAACTTTCTTTTTAACACTTTCAAAACTCCAAGGAGCCACTTTATTACTGTCAGAGCTGTTTGAGGAAGGGAAAGGATGCTATAATTTGCTGGTGCGCACTCAAGTTGTTGCGCTGATATGTAACGTTTCTTAAGCCGATGGAAAACGGAAAGCAATTTAGATAAGTGTGGCAAGGAAGGGAAGGGGGGAGCATTTTGTTGTGTGAGAAATGATATATTGTCATATCATTTCCTCTAGAAATGCTTCAGTTTATTTTCTTTTGGGTTGTGATTGTCCCAAGGAGTAATCTACAACCACAAAGGCTCAACTTTGCCTTTATCTGCAGCTGTTCTGATTTCGCTTTCATTCTTTTCTCTCTCGCCTCAGCCTCTCATTCACAAATACTAACCTCTACATTTTCGAAGTGACACGCACAGTTTTAGCTTGGCGGCTCCCACCGACTTTAATGAATCTTGATGCTGAGGATCATGCAGTTGAGTGATGGTTGCAGCCTACGTGAATGGTATGCAGTCACAGATCATTACATTGTCTCTTGTCTCCTGCGCAAGCTCTGAGCAACTGCAATAGTCTCCAGACAAACTAGCTTAATTTGCAGTGGATTTAGCACAAAGTAACGCTGGGACTGAAAGGGAACGTGCTTCTCCCAATGTTGTGATGCAAGGAAGATCTCAAAAGGTATATTTACGGGCTTGCTATATGCCCATCAAAGCAACCATTCCATTGCTCAGAAGCAATGATGCACATCATCTATTTGTTCATTTGAGGGCAGAACTGTGGGCAAGGGTCGGCTGACAATTCAGTGGGTTGAATGAGAGACCAATTGTTGTTGACATCTGTCTGTCAACACCCCTGTGCCTCCAGGGTTGAAGTCAAACTACCAAAGTGACCACCCTGGGGCTCAAGCCTGGACAGTGTGCATGGAGGTCCTGAGTTGCCCAGACAACAAGACCCCCCTCTTGGACTCACTGATGTGGTTCAAAAGAAAGCAGAGCAATATGTTTGGCACCAGCTTGGCTGCAGGAGTTGCCCGAAGGAGGCGTACAAAGCACCATCCAACCTGTCTTGGGGAATCCACTCCAGATTTGTGTAGAGTTTACTCCTTAGCCTTCTCTTCTCAGCAGAGGTTTAGGATCAGAGTTTTCCTTCTTCCCAGGTTGATGAGCCCCACCTGCTCCTCATTTTCCTCTACAGCATGTGCAGTAACTGCCTTCTTGACTGTTGCTCTTGTCCGCTCAATCTACAGAAGCCTGTTTTCACCTGTAGGGGAAGACCCTAACTCACTGAGGGTTTGAGACTCATCAACTACCCTCACCTGGTTTAGCCGGCCAGTCAAAGCTGTTTCCCGGGGTGTGGCCGCTTTTGCACACTGGCAACTTCTAGAGGCCACAGGTGAGAGCTGAGTGCAAGGTGGGGATCAAAGGTAGACAAACCACCTCAGAATGAGCATGGTGTGTCCACGACCAGAGGTACTACCCCTCCTCTAACACCCCATACATCCCGAGATACCAATACACCATAGCATACATTGCAATATTAGGGATGCAGTCATTATACCGGTAAGATGGTGGTTCAATGTGGAGCAAAATGCTGGTGCTAGTTGTTGTGCCATGTGTTTTCATGTTGGGTAAGATGAACATGAGCAATAGAATGTACAGTGGTACCTCTGGCTACGTACTTAATTCGTTCCAGAGGTCCGTTCTTAACCTGAAAACGTTCTTAACCTGAAGCACCACTTTAGCTAATGGGGCCTCCCCCTGCCACTGCGCCGCCAGAGCACAATTTCTGTTCTCATCCTGAAGCAAAGTTCCTAACCCGAGGTAATATTTCTGGGTTAGCAGAGTCTGTAACCTGAAGTGTATGTAACCTGAAGCGTATCTAACCCGAGGTACCTTCTGTGTTCTTTCCCCCGGATCATGGTTTAGCAACTTTCTAATGGCCATTATAGGGATAAGAAGGACCTGGTGTGCAGTAGAATCATAGAGTTGGAAGAGACCACAAGGGCCATCCAGTCCAACCCCCTGCCAAGCAGGAAACACCGTCAAAGCATTCCTGACAGGTGGCTGTCAAGCCTCTGCTTCAAGACCTCCAAAGAAGGAGACTCCACCACACTCCTTGGCAGCAAATTCCACTGTCGAACAGCTCTTACTGTCAGGAAGTTCTTCCTAATGTTTAGGTGGAATCTTCTTTCTTGTAGTTTGAATCCATTGCTCCGTGTCCTCTTCTCAGGAGCAGCAGAAAACAGCTTTTCTCCCTCCTCTATATGACATCCTTTTATATATTTGAACATGGCTATCATATCACCCCTTAACCTTCTCTTCTCCAGGCTAAACATACCCAGCTCCCTAAGCCGTTCCTCATAAGGCATCGTTTCCAGTACTGCCTTTTAAAAATCTGTCTTGCAAAGGGCAGGCCAGCTGCTCTGCCTGTTGGTCTGCTTTCTTCTCTCTATGTATACACTTCCAACTGGCCAGTACAATCCCTCTTGTTACCAATATAGCTTGCCAGCTTTCGGGTAAAGGTTGTGCAGTTTCAGGGCCATCCATTATATTTATTTTTTTAAAAAAATTGATGAGGTCCCAATGGAAAGTGTATTCAAGCTTTATGGGTCCAATAGTGGTTTCTTTGCAAGGTAGGCAACAAATGTCAAAGGCTTTGTCTGCTTGCCTCTGCTGTCACCTTGGAGAAAAAAACTGGAGCTGGTACACTAGCACAAAACTTTTTGGAAGCAGAGCAAGGCTGGCATGCAAAGACCTCAGGAGACTTTGGCCACTGAAAACAATGGTCCTATCCTCTTTCTTTTTGTTTCAGGTAGCCAGCTGGAACCTCCCCCTCTTGTTCAGGTATGGAGAAGAGAAGTTGGCAAGGAACAAGGCTCTTTTGCTTTTACAGGCATTTTGTAGGGGCTGCAAAGCTTATTGCAAGGGATGTAGTCAATCTGGGAGGATGGACTAGAAAGAAAGAAAGAAAGAAAGAAAGAAAGAAAGAAAGAAAGAAAGAAAGAAAGAAGGAAGAAGGAAAGAAAGAAAGAAAGAAAGAAAAAAAGAAAGAAAGAAAGAAAGAAAGAAAAGTGCTACTGTATATCCAGTTCCCAAATACTGTATCTACCAGATTGTCATCATGTTTCACCCATACCTATGACCAAACCATAGAGAGAATATGCTGACTGCAGGATAGTTTCTGTATATTCCTGTTGAGTGATAATAGGAATTCTACCACACATTAATTGGTGATGTGCCATAATATTTGCAGAACACATGTTATCTGCAGCCTAAAATGCTACAGGCCCAGACATCAGTTTACTACTAATATAATATCAATGTTTACTACTACTACTGCATTATCATTTAATTCCTTTTATGGAAGCTGATGTGGGCACCATAGCTGTCAACCCTCCCTTTTTTTGCGGGAAACTCCCTTATTCCAATGCCGTTTCCTGCTGCTATCTCGGATTGTTGATATCCCTTAAATTTCCCGGATTTCAAAGGAAGCAGCTCCTCTCCCTCCCTGCCAGCCAGGGAGGCTCCTCAGCTGCGTTGCTCGGCTGCCAATAAGGAGTCTGAGACCGACTGGGGGCGGTGCTTGCATGCCTTGTGCAGCCAGACCCTCACGCCCAACCAGACAGACAGCCTGCCTGCCGTCTACGCACTCGCTCTTTCGCTCACCTGTTCACACGCAGCCTCTGGAGCGCAGGTTGGCGAGGCTACTTGGTGCCATTGCACCGCCCTTGCGGCATCCCTTATTTTCAAATCCGAAAGTTTGAAAAAATCCCTTATTTTCAAATCTGAAAGTTGACAGCTATGAATAGCAATTCTACCACACATTAATTGGTGATGTGCCATAATATTTGCAGAACACAAGTTATCTGTAGCCTAAAATGCTACAGGCCCAGACATCAGTTTACTACTAATATAATATCAACGTTTACTACTACTACTACTACTACTACTACTACTACTACTGCATTATCATTTAATTCCTTTTATGGAAGCTGATGTGGGCACTGGGTAGAACAGTGGGATGGTGGCGATGCTACCTAAAAGCAGACGTCAGAGAAGCTACATGTTTTGGATCTCTTGGTATCTTTTCTCCTTTTCTTCCATCCAAGCAGTCAAGGGGAGCTGCAAATTTAATAATGAAATCACTGCTGCCTCAATAGGAGCAGTCCCACCTTGACCTTGTAGAGCTGCTAAGGAATAAATGGCGTGCGGGTTGCAGCCAACATATCCAAGCCATGTTTGAATATGGATCATTGTGCAGTTACTGTGAAACTACTGATGAGCTCTGATCCTTGATGCTTGACCAGCACCATCCTGATTCACTACTTTGGATCTTTGTACCACTAGAGCAGTTCAGTGACAGAGTGGTTAGGAAAGGATATCATTTATGGACAGGCTTTCAAAGGCACCTTCAGAAATCTTACCCACCAAACGGAATTTTAATCAGGCTTATTCTGCAAGGGCTCTGTGATATATGTGTACAAAAGCCCGTTCAATATTTTGGGAGAGAGGTGATCATCAAAATAACCTTTTATATGAATGATTCCCAACATGCATGCTGGAGAACACTAGTGTGTCTTGAAGGGAACTGGTACGCCTTAAAGAATTAAGCCAGGGGTCAGCAAACTTTTTTAGCAGGGGGCCGATCCACTGTCCCTCAGACATTGTGGGGGGCCGGACTATTTTTTTGGGGGGGGGATGATGTTCAGATGTTTGCAGAAAAGAAAGGATGTTAAAACCCATGTAGGCTTTTGTTGCGAACCCCCTTCTCCTGTCAGCCTCTCCGTTACTAATTTATAATTTTCTCAAGGTGTGTCGGATATATCCTTATCCTCCGAGGTTCGACTTTTCAACAGATCTCCCTTTATGCTAAGGGGATCCCAGTAACGATAGTGCTCCTGTCCAGCTGCCATGGCCTGTTATATTCCTTGCTCTGGGCTATTGGGACGAAAGACCCCTATGCCTACAATCTAGGGCCTCCTTCACTCTGGATCCCTCACTGTATCAGCTGCCTAGGAACTGCTAGCAACTCTGTGGCATGTCAAGGTTTTCGCCCTCTAGCCCCTCCCTAGTGCAACTCTAAGACACAAACTATCACCCCTCAGGTCAGTTTTGCCTTTTATTTGAATTCACTCTATTATGAGCCTATATAACGTGCTGGACAATACAGATGACGATACTTCTTTGCACAACAAGAACAAGACTTTATTTTTCACAAAGCATAACGGTTTCAGTATTTCATAGTGTATGAGCTTAGTTCCATTACAGCTTAGTTCTCTATTAGTTTCACAAACATCAACTAAACCTAACCAAAACCTCCCTCAGACTATTCTATCTCCTCCCTCTCCTGCTCCTATCTACCTCACACTCCCACGAACACTGAACCCACGGCTGCTCCCTCCTTTTAAACCTTAGAATGTTCCACCTCCTAAGAGCGAGCTGCCATTCAAACAGTGTTATAACTTAACCCCTAAAATGCTGGGAGAAACTAAACATCTTCTTGCCAAAGGGCCGGTCCGTTACATTTTCTATGGGAGAACATGATCTTTCCCATAGCCTGGTCCCAGGCCATTAGAGCTTTCTGCATCAAAACCAACACTTTGAATCCAGAAACGGACTGGTAGCAAGTGCACCAACTCTAGGGAGGTGGGTGAGATATCATTGGTCCCCATAATATTTGTTGGAAGGGAACTGGGCTGCCTCAATGTTGAGGGAGCAAAGGAAACCTTCAGTGGATGACTTCTCCAGAGCTTCAGTGGATGACTTCTCCAGAGCACTCAGCCTCCCCCAGACGTTGTGATGTCATGTACAACGCCACCCCCCTCAATCTTGGGGGCAACTTGGCACATCTGACTGGTAGTCAGTGAAGGTGTTGTAATATGGGAGTGAGATGTTCCCTGTAACTGGACCCAGACAGGGTCTGTTTGAAGTTTTAATCTAAGCCAAACTGGAAATATTCCTTCCCAACACACACACACACACACACACACACACACACACACACACACACACGACTACAAATATGTTGACACCTCTGCTCCCTGCATGCTGAGAATATTCAAGTTGTGAGCTTTCCATGGGATAATTCCAGCTAACTTAGTGTCTGTGGCTTACCTGCCACAATGCAGTATATATTACAGTACAATGGTCTTGCAGTCTGAACACTAGAGGGCTCTTCATCATTGTACGCTGGTCCAGTTCAACATTTTCCCATGCCACGCAGACAATGGGAAAAGGCCAAGGCAACTTCTCCCCATTCAAGGGATGCTGCCAGAGCCGTCTTTCCCATAGGGCTTAGTGGTGCGTTGCACCAGGGCGCCGGCCTCTCAGGGGCGCCCCAGCAAGTGGGGGAGCTGCGCGGCTTTGCCAGTGACCTCCCCTTTCCCTGCACCCGTCAGCTGCACCCCGTCAACCATATGGCTGGCGGCCATGCAGCTTGCCTCCCAAGCCTCCGCGGGAGGAGAGCAATCCCCGCAGAGGCTTAGGATGGAAGCTGTGCCCAGGGCCGGCGTGTCCATTTAGGTGAACTAGGCAATTGCCTAGGGCGCCAAAATGGAGGGGGGCGCTGGCCAGCCTGCCCCCGCCCCCCGCCGCCCCCGGTGCCCCCCCAACCAGCGGCGGAGCAAGCAAACTGCGGCGGTGGGGGGCGCCCGGCCGGGAAGGGGGCGGGGCACCACTCCACAACGTGCGTCATACGCAATGACGTCACGTGGCCCGCCCCCTCGCCTAGGGCGCCAAAATTGCCAGCACCGGTCCTGGCTGCGCCCCGCCAACTATATGGCTGGCGGGTGTGCAGCTTCCCTCCCAATCCTTTGCGGGGATTGCTCTCCCGCAGCAGCATGGGGGAGAGTTGCGCCCCCAATGGCTGGCAGTGCACAGCTTCCCCCCCCCCACACTATCCATGGTAATTTGGGAGCGCTGGGCGGATATTTGCACCCCGGCACTGCATCTGCTAAAGATGGCCCTGGATGCTGCCGTTTCTGGGGGGGGGGGGGTTGGTGGCACAGGCTCCTCCCACACACCCCAGGACATTTCACATTACCCAGTGGTGTGAGAAGCAACGACCACAATTCTTGTGGAAGCAGGAATTCTTGATACTTGAGGCAGAGGTCTCCCCCCACCCCAGGAATAAAACTAGAGGCACACTTACACTCAGTACATATTGTCTCCACCAGCATTCAGAACTCTTTTGTGTGCAAAAATATACATGCTTATTTTTTTTTCCTGTCAGGCATCCTCCTTGTGATTGGAGGCTAGACCGGTTAATATCGATTCCTAGCATCCTGCCTTCCTCTTTGTTCCAAACAGTTAAAGGTTCAGGGTGCTTTCTGCATAAGTTCTAAGAGGCATGGGACAGTGGATGCACCCAACCTCATGGCTTAATTCATGGATAGGCAAACTAAGGCCCAGGGGCCAGATCCAGCCCAATCTCCTTCAAAATCCGGTCCACGGATGGTCTGGGAATCAGTGTGTTTTTACATGAGTAGAATGTGTCCATTTATTTAAAATGCATCTCTGGGTTATTTGTGGGGTATAGGAATTCGTTCACCCTGCCCCCCCCCCAAATATAGTCCGGCCCCCCACAAGGTCTGAGGGACAGTAGACCGGCCCCCTGCTGGAAAGGTTTGCTGACCTCTGTGTCAAGGTAACTGCAAGACAGTGGTACCTCGGGTTAAGAACTTAATTAGTTCTGGAGGTCCGTTCTTAACCTGAAACTGTTCTTAACCACTTTAGCTAATGGGGCCTCCCGCTGCCGCCATGCGATTTCTGTTCTCATCTTGAAGCAAAGTTCTTAACCCGAGGTACTATTTCTGGGTTAGCGGAGTCTGTAACCTGAAGCATCTGTAACCCGAGGTACACCGGTCCTGAGAGATCTACATTGGCTCCCAGTACGTTTCCGAGCACAATTCAAAGTGTTGGTGCTGACCTTTAAAGCCCTAAATGGCCTCGGTCCTGTATACCTGAAGGAGCGTCTCCACCCCCACCGTTCAGCCCGGACACTGAGGTCCAGCGCCGAGGGCCTTCTGGCGGTTCCCTCACTGCGAGAAGCAAAGCTACAGGGAACCAGCCAGAGGGCCTTCTCGGTAGTGGCGCCCGCCCTGTGGAACGCCCTCCCATCAGAGGTCAAAGCGATAAACAACTACATGACCTTTAGAAAATACTTGAAGGCAGCCCTGTTTAGGGAAGTTTTTAATCTGTGATATTTTAATGTATTTTGATATTTGTTGGAAGCCGCCCAGAGTGGCTGGGGAGACCCGGCCAGATGGGCGGGGTACAAATAATAAATTATTATTATTATTATTATTATTATTATTATTATTATTATTACCACTGTATTGTGAAATGGCCAATCTAAACAAGCCAAGAAACAGGGAGGGGAGCTTGCTGCTTTGCACTCATTGGCTTGAATTAAATGGCCAATTCTTTGACTATGTTCTTTGACTATGGGCTTCTGGCCACGCTGGGAATGAGTACTGAGATGCAAGCTGCCTCTTCAGATTAACAACCTTAAATCTACACTCGCGCGGAGAGGGGCTCTTTTATCTCCAGTCATATCAGCATCCCCCTACAAGTTCATTTTTAAATGCAAAAATGATCACAAAGCAATGAAGGATTCAGCGATCCTCCCCCCCTTCCGCTCCACTTGCTTTTGAAAGTCTGGGCTATATTTGTTATGGAAGTAACAAGGGTGGGTTTGGTTTGTTGTTATCAGAGGGAGGGAAAGAGAGAAAGAGATGAAGGGGGTGAGGTTGCTGAAATCTAAGCAGCTGGCTTATAGAATTTTTGCTGCCGTGGCTCGTGCACGTCAGCATTATATAGTTCCTTGATCACTGGGGACGTTGCGATCTGTCTTCAGCTATTTGTGCTCCTACAATAACTCTAACTGCTAGCTCCATGATTTGTACAATTTGTAGGGAAGACTAAACTGTTTCTGGAAATAGGAACGAAAAGGAGATTTAAAAGGAGAGAGGGAGAGAGAGGATTGGGATGAAGGAGGCAAACATTACAACGAAACTTATCAAGGCAATACTTCCTTTCTCCAATGGAAAAAAAATCAGGGCTTAGTCCTGCCCATAGCTGTCAACTTTCGGATTTGAAAATAAGGGATGCCGCGAGGGTGGTGCAATGGCACCAAGTAGCCTCGCCACCCTGCGCTCCAGAGGCTGCGCATGAACGGGTTAGCGAAAGAGCGAGCGCATAGACGGCAGGCAGGCTGTCTGTCTGGTTGGGCGTGAGGGTCTGGCTGCACAAGGCATGCAAGCTCCGCCCCCAGTCGGTCTCAAACTCCTTATTGGCAGCCGAGCAACGCAGCTGAGGAGCATCCCTGGCCAGCAGGGAGGGAGAGGAGCTGCTTCCTTTGAAATCCGGGAAATTTAAGGGATATCAACAATTCGGGATAGCAGCAGGAAACGGCATTGGAATAAGGGAGTTTCCCGCAAAAAAAGGCTGTGTTGACAGCTATGGTCCTGCCTCAATGATACTTCTACTGTCATGGTAGCCTTTCTTCTCAGAAGTATGGAGGCTGATACTGCCTCATCAGATACATATGCCCTTATGCTCCAGTCCCCAGAGTATTTTTTTTTAAAAAAAGGGAGGTATTTTCTCAAGGAGCTCCAATCAGACATTTTCCAAGCAATGGGAACAGATTCCAGTTAGTACTGCCTCTTGGCGTCCTGAATGGCCAACCATATTACCATTCATGCCAACCACCATTTCTCCACCTTTTCGGTATCACCTACAACAGGGCAACATGGAGTGGCAGCAAAAGAGAAAGAAGAAAAACACAACCGCTGCCACAAGCCACTGATAAATGTTGGATAACAAGCCTCATATAACCAACACACTTAGGTTTAATTAATGCCTGAAGGGGTTAATACCATAGAGTAAGCTGTCCTGTCAGGCTTAGCTATGTCTCTTCCCCTACCTTAGAAGGAAATAGGCAAGCCGATTGGCCCCCCACCAGTCTACCTGAGATATTCAGCCTGTGAGGAGGTTTGTTGCTCAGCTCAGCCGCAAGGCTCTGACTAGCCACTCTTGAGTTCCTATACAAATAATTTAGGAACTTTCACGAAGCTAAGTTTTACTGCCTGTGCAACTTTTCTGACTGATGTATGGAAAAACACATGAACCAGACCTTTGAAGGGTAAGTAAGCCATTTTTAAAATTACCAAATATGTGGTCTTTTCCTTTTCCGAAGGAAGGGGGAAATTTTGGAACTCACTTGGAATGGCATATTTTACACCCTATATTTCCACACCTTACTTTTCAGCATATTTTGTGATTTTAAATCTCTGCTGGGGATCTCTCACCAAAGAGTACTTGCCCCAATCTTAGATCTGGGCATCTAGAAATTCTCCTTTCTATATACTTTGCACCAACAGACAATCCTCTCAATTCTGCCCCCAATCATGCTACTCCATGAAAAACAATCACACACACAATTTTGCTCCCCGTGTTTGCCCCTGTTCCCTAATTTCAAGCCCAAATGTTCAAAAATTCAAGATTTCTGCTTGAGTATACTAGATTTCTTCTTGCACATCCAACCATACAAAAACCACCAATGGTCTAGTGTGTGTTCTCGTTGCCCTGGCAACTGGTTGATAACTTGCTTTCCCCAAGTTATGCAGCTTAGCCTAATTGTTCCAGGTAGCTTCAGGGCTAGGGACAAGGGTCATACACCTCCAGCGAGTGTCCATTAACCTCACACAATCATTAATAGACAAATATATCTAGGAAGTTACCATTTCTCAAACACAGGACTGTTGTATTTCAAGACGGAGTTAAACAATGACCATAGCCTGACCTATTTGAACAGGCCTAATTGTAGAGGTGCTCATTTGGTTATCTTCATTATTTGTTTCGTTTATGGCAGGTCCATTAGTTTCAGCTTTCATTTGTTATTGTATCATTTGTTTCATGTTTCTTTCATTACTGTGCCATTCTCTCCCCCACCCTATTATTTCAGTTCTATTGTGATGGCCTGGGATTCAGACTCAGATGCTGAACCTGAGGGATCCCAGCCTGCACAGGATTCCCCGCCTCCAGAACTAGCAGAGCCAGGGCTAGGGCCTGAGTCTGAAGGGTCCTCACCTGTGCTGGATCCTCAGGGGCAGGCATCTGCTGAGACTGCTCTGGCTCCTGGTGGGATGGAGGACCCATTGCCTGCAGGTGCTCCACTCCCAGCCCTGTCAGGGGAAGCTGAGGTTGCCTCTGGGTCCGGTAACCCTCCAGCCTCTCCTGAGCTGCAGAGGCTCAGGGCAGAGAGGCGAAGGGAACTGAGTTCCCGCAAGAGGAGTGCTCACCTCCAAGCCAGGAGAGGCGAGTCACCAGAGGATCGGGGCCGCCCTCTGCCTCGGGGCAGATAAAAGCTGGCCAGCCCCAGCCCCAAGTTGCAGGAGCAACATTGTTGGTTACCAGTTCCTGCCAGTGTTCCTACTTGAAACCTGTCCTGCTTTCCTGCCTGAGCTCCTGACTCGCCCTGGTTCCCTGCTTGCCTACCTGTTCCTGACTTTGCCTGACTCCCTGCCCTGCACCCAGCTTCAGTGACTACGGACTGCCTTTACGGACTTGGACCTCGCCTTTCGGGTAACCCACGGGACCAGCACATCTATATTGGTTACAGTGGACATCCAGCCTGTTTTCTTACATGTATAACATTAGTGTTTTCCATGTCAATAGCATGTTATTCTGAAGTGCTACACAATTCACCTAAGGCATCAGGCCTGCTATGTTTCATCAGCCGGACCCCACTCTCTTGGGGGCACCCAAAAAATGTAAAGGAAAAAAACCCTGGATGCACATTTCCAAAACATAAGATAAAATAAAATAAAATAAAATCTACATACATCAACAGTGTTTTCTGTTGTGTAGGCTCCTATGATGTAAGTAATGGGCCCAGCCTGCTAGCCTGCTCCCCAAAATATCACTGCTTTGCTCATTTCTATATATAGGGTGCCTACATTCTGCATGTGCAAATGGCTTTAGATACCTATTAGGTCCATAAATTACCATATAGCATATATTCAACACAAAAAACAGCAAAAATTTGTTGTCACACTCTGAGCATCCCAAGATCACCTCTCCCTACAGAACGTTCCCTGAATATATCAGTTTGTATCAATTTGCTAAGCAAAACAATACAACCCCTTTTGTCAATTTCAGAAAACCCTCCTATGATGAGAAACAAATGGGAGAAATCAAAGGAAAGGAAAGGAATCATTTTTATATTTTCATTCATTACTCACATATGTGAATTAGAAACAAAACGGGGTGGATGAACAATCATTTCATTTTTCATTCAGATTAAAAATGAATGCACTTTGCTACCTGTTTCTGAGCTTCACATATCCTGTCGAACCTTAGAACTGAGGCATAGGGCTTATCTGCACTTCCTCTTGTCCCACGGCTTTTCCCCAGGGAAAACCACTCTTTAGTGCTCAATCGGAACAAACAGCAACTAGGTTTCCCACAGATAGCTAGTTGTTCTGATTTAAAACTAAAGAGTGGGTTTTCCCTGGAAAAGGAGCAGGACAATGGGAAACCTGCTTGGATCTGTCCTTAGAAAGCCTTCTGGCAAGGGGGAAACCACTCAGACCAGTGCTTTTTAGGCATGAGGCATGTGGAAATGTGGAGACACCCATACATTAAGACAGCCATATGGAAGCAGCTTTAAAGCATTTCAGACAATGCTTGGTTCATCATGGAATTTCCCCCCCCCCTCCATACCACCACAAAATTTGCTCTGTGGCAGCATGATAATCATTGGATGTTCTCTGAACAATCAAATATTTGTCCAATGTTTTTCCAGGATATGTGATATCTGTAGTTGACATCCACTGATACCTTTTTTCATCATTTCTGTTGTTTGGGATTAAAAAAAAATCACATATTCACAGCAAAGTATGTCTGTCCTAGACAAAGAAAAACAGGTATCCAGACATTTCTCCTGGAGCCACAAAAGAGTGGCGATTTGTTATGCAAAATGGTGCACAATTAAGATATCACACAGAGCAAGGAAGAAGAATCCATTTTCTGCGCCCCATGTGCAAGAGCAAAGTGGTCAGCACTTTGATGGAGAGCTGTTTACTATAATGCCAAACGGGTCAGCACTTTGAGTGGTGAATAACACTATGCAAAGGCCTGGAAACAGCACTCTGAGGAGAGGGTGGTAAAACAGAAATAGCCAATGTGGTGCCCTTCAGATGGTGTTGGACTCGAACTCCCATCGTCCTGGGCCATTTGGCATGCTGGCTGAGGGTGATAGGAGTTGGAGTCCAGCAATATTCAGAGGGGACCACACTGGATACCCCAGGTCTAGACCGTGAGCCAATTACCGTATTTTTTCTCGTATAACACGCCCCCGTGTATAACACGACTCCTATTTTTGGGGACTCCAAATAAAGAAATCCCCCATATGCACTATCCGTGTATAAGACGACCCCCCAATTTTAAACTTGAAAAAATAGAGAAAATATATAGTCTTATACACGGAAAAATATGGTATTTGGAAGGCCCATCCCAGCAACATTTGCACATATTGCTTTATGAACCAATGTCCTGGACAGGTGATGTCACATTTTGGAAAGACAGAAATACCTGCAACAATCAGGTATTTGGGTGAAAGTAGATGGGTGAATCTATCTACTTCTGGTTTGTTTTCCATTTGTTTGTTTATCGCCCACAGTTCCATTCCATTTCTGCTGCAATCTGTTAAAAGATTTTTTTTTTAAAACGGTACCAAAATGGTATTTAAATTAATATTTCAATAAGCGTGAAACCTGTTGCATAGCTAAGTTCAGACCCACACATTAGTCCAAAGGTGCCAAAACAGGACATTTCATACAGTAATTTTCAAAGAAGGGGAGACTCATCATTCACATTATTGGAATCTGAAGATTTCTGGTGCAAATAAATCTGAAACACTCTAAATAGTTAAAGCAAAACCAGACTGCAGAATGCATGTGTGTGAGTGTGTGTGTATTTTATATATTTTGTGCCTGTTTGAGGCTAGTGCTTGCTGGCATCCTCATTGCTTATTATTTCCATGTTTCTGAGTCCCCATCTCTTATTGTCAGCCTCATGGAAGCTTGTTAAAACTTCTTTTGTGTTACTGCATTTTTATTCACCCCTAAACCTTCAATGGTAAATCACATGGAAGCTAAGGTAAACAGAGGGAATTATAATAATAATACTAATTTATTATTTGTACCCCGCCCATTTGGCTGGGTGCCCCCAGCCACTCTGGGCGGCCTCCAACAGATATTAAAATACATTAAAATATCACAGGTTAAAAACTTCCCTAAACAGGGCTGCCTTGAGGTATTTTCTGAATGTCAGATAGTTGTTTATCTCTTTGACCTCTGCTGGGAGGGCGTTCCACAGGGCGGGCGCCACTACCGAAAAGGCCCTCTGCCTGGTTCCCTGTAGCTTTGCTTCTCGCAGTGAGGGAACCGCCAGAAGACCCTCGGCGCTGGATCTCAGTGTCCCGGCTGAACAATGGTGGAGACGCTCCTTCAGGTAAACTGGACCGAGACCGTTTAGGGCTTTAAAGGTCAGCACCAACACTTTGAATTGTGCTCGGAAACGTACTGGGAGCCAATGCAGCTCTCTCAGGACCGGTGTTATGTGGTCCCGGCGGCCACTCCCAGTCACCAGTCTAGTTGCCGCATTCTGGATTAATTGCAGTTTCTGGGTCACTTTCAAAGGTAGCCCCACGTAGAGCGCATTGCAGTAGTCCAAGCGGGAGATAACTAGAGCATGCACCACTCTGGCGAGACAGTCTGCGGGCAGGTAGGGTCTCAGCCTGCATACCAGATGGAGCTGGTAGACAGCTGCCCTGGATACAGAGTTGACCTGCGCCTCCATGGACAGCTGTGAGTCCAAAATGACTCCCAGGCTGCGCACCTGGTCCTTCAGGGGCACAGTTACCCCATTCAGGACCAGGGAGTCCCCCACACCCGCTCGCACCCTGTCCCCCAAAAACAGTACTTCTGTTTTGTCAGGATTCAACCTCAATCTCACATTTAAAACAACAACAACAACAACTGTGGTGTCCCAGTGTTAAAAATAAGTTTTGATTGGTTTGTTTTCATTTAGTTTTGATGTGGGAGATGGCTGGAAGCACATCCTTAAATAGTAGGCATGAAGTATCCAATGGGTAAGATCTGAAAATTTATAGCACAAAGGAGATTGGTTAAGTAAGGTTTTGGAATTGTGGGCCAGACACTGGCTGTGATCCAGACTGCTGTTTATCGAAGTAGTGGTTCCGTTGCCAACAATGGCATGGAGGTTTAGTACAATGAGTGTACTTTAGAAGTCAATAATGACTTTAACAGTCAATAATGGTAAAGATTTGCCTGGGAACTGTCGCTTTGTTCAGTGCCAAGCACCAAATGCTAGCCAGGTCCAGCTTGCACTGTCTATAGAGACAAATCGGACTGTTGCTTGGAGGTAGAAGGGAGCCCTAATAAGGCTGTTAACCTAAAATCACCGAACTAGTCCACTAATTGTTTATCTGTCACTTTCCCATTTGTTCAGTCATTTCATTTTTTATGCTGTAATTATTTTATTTCATTCTTTCCTGATATAAGCCATCACAAGGACTGGAAAGGCGAGATAGATGTTTCTCCACATTAGTCAACCATCTAGCTTGATCTATTGGTTAGTTTTACAGTTAGGAGTCCCATCTAAATGTTTCCAGCTTTCATGTCATTGAGCAGCCTAATAGTGTAATCCTAACCATGTCTACTTACATATTTTTAGAGGTTCTTAACTTTAAAAAATGTTTAAAACCGTTAAAAAATATTTAAAATTGCTTTATTTTTATTTTTCAAATAGTAGTTATATCACTGTAGGCTCCTTTGAGAGAAAGGCTAGCATAGAAATTTAATAAATAATACACAGAACCAATACTCAGAACTAAGTCCTATTGAATCCAATGAGGTTGGGGTTAGGATTGCAGCTGAAATATTTTACAGAGTAAAAACTTTTCTCATGCATACAGTAGAATTATAACCCCGTTAAAGGGAAAAAAACTTATTATATGTGTTTCATATTTTCTATTAATAATAATAATAATAATAATAATAATAATAATAATAATAATAATATTTTTTTATTTATACCCTGCCCATCTGGCTGAGTTTCCCCAGCCACTCTGGGGAATGTTCCTGTTTTAATAAGATGTTAATGTCAACCTACCCATAAAATGTTTCAGTGAATTATGCATTCTTACAAGTCACATGATGCTCCCTCCAAAAACAATCCGTTCAAGTAAATGTGTGACGGCCAACAGAAAATGGCGTGCTGGTTCTCACCCTGTGTTGTGGGCTGTTCTAGTATTTTCTATGTGACATAAGATGCCATACAGAACCATGTTTGTTTGTTTGTTTGTTGTTTAGTCGTGTCCAACTCTTCGTAACCCCATGGACCAGAGCACGCCAGGCACTCCTGTCTTCCACTGCCTCCTGCAGTTTGGTCAAACTCATGTTAGTAACTTCGGGAACACTGTCCAACCATCTCATCCTCTGTCGTCCCCTTCTCCTTTTGCCTTCAATCTTTCCCAACATCAGGGTCTTTTCCAGAGAGTCTTCTCTTCTCATGAGTGGCCAAAGTATCGGAGCCTCAGCTTCAGGATCTGTCCTTCCAGTGAGCACTCAGGGCTGATTTCCTTCAGAATGGATAGGTTTGATCTTCTTGCAGTTCATGGGACTCTCAAGAGTCTCCTCCAGCACCATAATTCAAAGGCATCAATTCTTCAGCGATCAGTCTTCTTTATGGTCCAGCTCTCACTTCCATACATCACTACTGGGAAAACCATAGCTTTAACTGTATGGACCTTTGTCGGCAAGGTGATGTCTCTGCTTTTTAAAACCATACTTGAGTGTAAAAACAATTTGATTCTTTCCCATAACTTTGACAGTGTAGAATTCTGACTGGAATAAGCTCTTTAATATTTGCAAAATACTGCTCAGCCATTTAAGGGTTTTCTGCTTCCCAAAAACTATTGAGCTCAATGCCCAGTGGCAATTCCCAAAGCCACTTAATCCCATCGTCCTGAGAGATTTAATGGTTTTAGCTGGCTTCCCATTGCTGATTACCAAAATAAGAAACTCCTGCCTGCTTCAACTGAGATGTGCTGGTATTTAACACAACAAAGCTTTATTGCGAGGTACAAAACAGATGAGATGAGGCAAAATCTGTGACTGGATTTCCCCACTTTAAAAAAAGAAAGAAAGAAAAAAATCACAGTGGGAGGTTGGGATTTTGATCAGTGCAATGTGGAGGAGCGGGGAAAGGGGCATTTAACTCTTTTTCTTTTCAATTTTCCCCCAACCTAAATTGCCACTTGCCCTGCTGGAGGGGAAGAATATATGCACTACACAGGTACTTGAGCATGTCTGAAGGCACCTGAAGCTAAGCAGTTCCAGGTCTGATCAGCAACTGAGTGGGGATGTGCCAGGAACAATTACAGTGGTACCTTGGTTCCCAAACTTAATCCGTCCCGGAAGTCTGTTCCAAAACAAAAGCGTTCTAAAACCAAGGCACGCTTTCCCATAGAAAGTAATGCAAAACGGATTAATTTGTTCCAGACTTTTAAAAACAGCCCCTAAAACAGCAATTTAACATGAATTTTACTATCTAACGAGACCATTGATCCATAAAATGAAAGCAATAATCAATGTACTGTGCTATAAAATGAATAAGACAGTATTGTAGTTGATAAAAAATAAAATTATTATTATTTTCTTTCGTGCACTGATGATAGTCATTGTTTGGATGGGGGGCTTTTAACCATTTCTGCAGTCACACAATCAATCGATCAGTAGCTGAATTGGGTTCCACACAGTCACAAAAACAAGTCACAAAAATGAAGCCACAAGCCACAGTCACAAGTCAGTCCTATAAAACAAAGAACAAGTCACAGTAAAAAAAAAAATCACGAAAAAGCCACACAAACAAAAATGCAATAAAAATAGCAAAAACAAAAGCTTCAAATATCACCTCTGTGTTGCGTGGGTGCTTGGGATTCAACAGCCGACAGACTCAACAGGAAGCCTCTGATTAGCAGCGGGGACTCAATTTACAAATGGAGCAGACTCAACAGGAAGCTTCCAAGGCAAAGTTCACAAACCGGAACACCTACTTACGGGTTTGCAGCGTTCTATTTCCAAGGTACCACTGTAGACTGCTTTCAGTTCCATTATGGAGGAAAGATGCTGCGTCAGGACCTAGCAAGCAAAGAACCTCATGGCGAGTATCTACATTAAAGGTAAAGGGACCCCTGACCATTAGGTCCAGTCATGACCGACTCTGGGGTTGCGGTGCTCATCTCGCATTATTGGCCGAGGGAGCCGGCGTACAGCTTCCAGGTCATGTGGCCAGCATGACTAAGCCACTTCTGGCAGACCAGAGCAGCGCACGAAAATGCCATTTACCTTCCCGCCGGAGCGGGATATCTACTTGCTCTTTGACGTGCTTTCGAACTGCTAGGTTGTATCAAATATGTATCATCTTTTTTCCCTCTTATTAGACTACACAGAGAGAACGAGCAGCTATGTTAGTAAAAATAATTCTTGCCAAAGATAATTATGCTTACATATCCTTCTATAATGCACTGCTTCACGAGGGATACAAAGATCTTGCTGCCCTTCTCCAGGATGGCATCCCTATTATTTCCCCTTATAATGGAAAGAATTCTATGGATGGAGTAACTTCATATGGTCAGTATCACAAACTATTCTTCCCGTTTACTTTCCCGCTGCAGTGGTACCTATTTATCTACTTGCACTTTTGATGTGCTTTCGAACTGCTAGGTGGGCAGGAGCAGGGACTGAGCAACAGGAGCTCACCCCGTCACGGGGATTCGAACCGCCGACCTTCTGATCAGCAAGCCCTAGGCTCTGTGGTTTAACCCACAGCGCCACCCGCGTCCCTCGTATCTACATTAGGTTTAGCTTAATATCTCAATAACTGGCTCTGTTTTTGCTTCAATATGGAAGTCACACTAAAATGACATCTGAAATATCTGTGCCGCAAACAAATACAGTGGGAGGGGCTGGCTAGAAATGGCATCATTGTGGTCTGCTGAGATTTGGGCTGCTACCCAAGAGCGGCTGCGAGAAGACCATTCGCCTACTATAAAAAGCTCAGTGTTTCCCCACAACTCATCCCACCCTCTTCTAACACTAAATATAGCGCCCACTGGTGTGCTCTGCAGATCTGAAGTGGAGAGCTTCTTGAGTTTTTGAAAAGATACACTTATTTCTTTATTTCCCACTGTGCAATTGGTGTGCGCACATCTGGGATCTCTTATTGCAAGATGTATATCACATGCACATGTGTGTGTGTGTGTGTGTGTGTGATGTATTTATCTTGGGGGGGGGGGTTGTTAAAGCAGTGTTTCCCAACCTAATCTAGGCAACGGCACACTTGTTTCATTAAAAAAATCTCGCGGCACACCGCTCCTCCCCGACCCGGCTGCGCCGGGTCTCCTGACCCAGAGTTACCTCTGGGATCAGCTGTATCGCGGCGTCCTTTCTCCCGCCCATCAGCTGGGGCACCAGGTCGGGATTCTCCCGCGAGGCTTCTGTTGCTGCTGCTGCAGCAGCCAAGGGAGCAGCGCCACCCTGGCTTCCGCTTCGCCGCCGGGCTCCAGCAGCGCCGCCGCCACGGTCCTGTGCAGCCCTGGGCTGCAGGTCCCTTTTCCCGCGGCACATCAGCCGGTGTCTCGCGGCACACTAGTGTGCCGCGGCACACCGGTTGGGAAACGCTGTGTTAAAGGAACCCAACATCTGCAAGATAAAATGAGCCTCTTGACTCCGGAATTGTCACCAGCGATGACTTTGACAAAACGAGCAATGCATAATTTGCTAGCGGTTCCCTCGCAAAGCTGAGACAGATTGACGAATAAAACACCAGAGGAGTTGCATATGGGATGAGTACTGGTCCTGCTTCCGAATAGGAACATGTGCAGGTGGTTGCTTAGCGGTGGTTATAAGAAGCAGGACATCCCTAATTTGGAGGGCTGTTTGCATTTGAAAACGCTGAGCGCTCAAGAGCAATGAGTTCCCCACAGTAAAGCAGAGCTGAAGCTTGCCAAAACAGCAGTTATTTTTGTTCCATGGTTAACTTGAACAAACCAGACAGCCCAAGGCAAAGCAGTGAGTGGTTTACACTCCAGCGAATTGGCCATTAATGGTGACTTAGTAATATATCCGGGGGGGGGGAGGGAGTGCTCTTCAGCAGCAATCCCTAGGTCCCTCATAGTTAATGATAAAGCTGCAGAAACAGAAGAACAATAAAGTTATTGTTTTTACAGGTGTAGACTGTAAATGGTCAGCCTTGGAACCAGGTCTGCTTTCTGAAGCCTTGTATGAAGCAGGCTCAGGTGAAGATGCTCAGAAGTTAGCCAATCACCTGCCACATATTTCACGACACACTTGCCTGCTCTCCGTCCTAGTTTGAATTTAATGTGCTTGCACCTCTGTGTACTCCGCATAGCTGTCAACTTTCGGATTTGAAAATAAGGGATGCCGCGAGGGCGGTGCAATGGCACCAAGTAGCCTCGCCACCCTGCGCTCCACAGGCTGTGCGCGAGCAGGTGAGCGAAAGAGCGAGCGCGTAGATGGCAGGCAGGCTGTCTGTCTGAATGGGCGTGAGGGTCTGGCTGCACAAGGCATGCAAGCTCCGCCCCCAGTCGGTCTCAGACTCCTTATTGGCAGCCGAGCAACGCAGCTGAGGAGCCTCCCTGGCCGGCAGGGAGGGAGAGGAGCTGTTTCCTTTGAAATCCGGGGAATTGAAGGGATATCTTTTGCTCACCCGTTCGTGCGCAGCCTCTGGAGCGCAGGGTGGCGAGGCTACTTGATGCCATTGCACCGCCCTCGCGGCATCCCTTATTTTCAAATCCGAAAGTTGACAGCTATGATCATGTGACCAAAGGAGTCAGAGGACTCAGAACTGCTCTTAAAGCAGTCCGCCTCATCCAACACAAAGATTGGACTTGCCTTATAACAACAAAAGGGATGGGATATCAGTAGAACCAGGGATGAAGGCCTGACAGTCCTACTACAGTGGTACCCCGGGTTACGTACCTGATCCGTTTCGGGGTGCCGCTCGCACCCCGAAAAGTGCGCAACCAGGGCGCCCATTTTGCACATGCACGAAAGCGCGGTATTCCGCTTCTGCGCATGCGCAAACTGCGCAGGCCGCTTCTGCGCATGCGCGACTGCACGGACATGCGCAGAAGCATCCGCGTGGCGAAATGTACTTCCGGGTTGCCAGCGTTCGCATCCCGAACGTACGCAACATGGAGCGTCCGCAACCCGTGGTATGACTGTACTTCTCAAATTTCACATATTTTTTTCTGCCCAGAGATATATGGAAAGGGGCACTTTGTCATAGCTACCTTTTGGATGAGCCAATCCTAATCCAAAAGCCCTGATTGGCCAGAGAACAGTAGATTAATGGAAACATTTGCAGATCTTCTCTGAGTTCAAATTGAAGTGTAAAGTGTGTGCAAAATGGGGAACGGTATGTGACTTTGAGGTTTTTTTGTGTGTGTGAAATTCTCCTTGGGCTTTAGACCAGCCTTCACTAAACAGTCCATATAGACCATTCAGATTTGTTGATTCTCTTTGCTCACACTTCTCCTCCTTGGTTAAGGGTGTATAGATTGGATTGGGATGGGGGTTGGAAATAATAGGCAGTTCTGTTATTCAAAAGCCATTATTCTGAAATGAAAGTGACAATTTGCTTTCTTGTCTAAATGATCAAATCATGGAGCCCTCATTTCAGCCACTTGCAACTGGACTCCATGTATATTGAACCTGGCAGCCCGGTGGTATGCTGTGTCCAAACTAAAATGACCACAGGCAGAGTGTCTTCCGAAATGGAATTCCTACACACTGACTGGCTGTTTTTATTCCTTTTCATTACCTCCTATTAGTGGCTTTTCTGACTATCAGGGACATAATCAGAAACTCCAAGAGTCTAAGCTAATGAGTGTGTCAGAAGTCGGTACAAGAAACAGCATGGTGTGCCTTGACACTGAATACTTAATAGGCCGTCATCGGAAGCCATGGAAAACTACAGTAATTGAGAAGCGAAGACGGTTTGACTCCTGCAGATGACGTTTTAGGAACACTGCGCAGGTTCTGATACACTAGGGATCTTTGAAATGCACAACATTAGGTTATTACAAGCCCTTGTAGCTGTGATGTCAACAAGTCTTACACTTTGCTATCAGGGGTCTCAGAACCTGGTCTTTCCAAGGCCTGAAAGCTTGTACAATCAGCTATTGTCATCTCCAGCATTTTAGCCTATCTAGATGAGTAAGGGATCAGGAGCAATTATTCACAGACGCGGCTGGCGCTGTGGTCTAAACCACAGAGCCTAGGGCTTGCCGATCAGAAGGTCGGCGGTTCGAATCCCCGCGACGGGGTGAGCTCCCGTTGCTCGGTCCCTGCTCCTGCCAACCTAGCAATTCGAAAGCACATCAAAGTGCAAGTAGATAAATAGGTACCGCTGCAGCGGGAAAGTAAACGGTGTTTCCGTGCACTGCTCTGGTTCGCCAGAAGCGGCTTAGTCATGCTGGCCACATGACCCGGAAGCTGTATGCCGGCTCCCTCGCCCAATAAAATGAGATGAGCACCGCAACCCCAGAGTCGTTCGCGATTGGACCTAATGGTCAGGGGTCCCTTTACCTTTACCTAATATTTTGTTGGAAACCGCCCGAGTGGCTGGGGAAACTCAGCCAGATGGGCGGCATATAAATAATAATATATTATTATTATTACTATTATTATTATTATTATTATTATTTGGAACATCCCATTTTTGGGCTCCATATTCTCACACAAGTCATGTTACGCACCAGAGAGCATGGCCTGGCAGACGTGGCTCGGTTTTGGGCTGCGCCATTTTGGAGGGTATGGTATAGTCACTACCACACTTCCACCACGCTTGTATCGAGCATCATGGTATTCGTGACAAGAAACAGAAATTTTCAGTGTACCACAGAATAAAGTTGGATCTCTTACTTGTGTCTGTGTCACTTTAAGATCTTGGCTGTCTTCCTAAAAAGAAAAAGGGCGGGGGGAGAGGGAGAGGATTTGCGAAGCTACATAACACCAACAGACAAACTTCTGTGAACATTATCTCATATGGAAATAATGGTACACCCCATTAATTACCCTCTCCGAGGAAAAGAAGGGGGGAATTTGTTATAAAATCAGTCCATAAGACAGAAAGTCCCAGGCATCTATTATAGAATTTACTCCTGACATAGCACATTAAAATCTGAGGAGGAAAACCCAATTTTACTGTAAAGTCAGCAAAATGCCACAGAACTAAAAACTCATGCCTGCATCCTACTAAACAGGGTGACAGTGAATAACGCCCCTAACAATCACATTGGCCTTAAAGCTATCAGAGTTTTTATAGCCAGGCATTCTTTTTATTCCAGCCTCTCATGTATGCATTGCAGCGCTGTTGTTGTTTTTAAGGCTTTGGTGAAATACTGGAGTTTTCATTCAAACCTTCAGGTCCTTTGCACTTGGTGAATGGATGCAACAAAGGCAGGGCATAAAAGAAATGCACTCTTCAGGTGGGCCATTACAAAGCAGAGAAAAGACGTGCCAAACAATTCATTCACCTCCAGGTAAATTAGCAGGGCTGGGAGTATGAAATGGCGCCCAAGGCGCCCATTTTTTCAGAAGCTGCAAGCCTGGGAAGCCACTCCTGGAAGAATATGAGCTAGCAACCAAGAATTGTCTTGCAAGTTGTGCAGAATAAGCCTGGAAGAAACCCCCTCTATGTCCTTAGAGCAGTCAAACTCAGACAAAATGGGTGTGGGATGTAAACACTAGAGCAGTCAAGTACAACAATGCTAGAAGGTATCTCAGTCCTCCAGCCACAACTTCCTGGTCACCTGGATTGAGATAACTTCCTTTTGCAAGCTAGAAGTGGGAGTGGCTTCACCTGGGAAGGTATGAACAAAAGCCACTGGTCAAAAGCCATTTTCTCTTCTCTTGCCTCTCGCCTGAATTATCAGGAAGGATGCGTAGTTGGCTTCCAGCCAACTGGGGCCTAATGGACTTCTCTCCCACATAGAGAGATTCCAATTGTATATATCTTTACTAAGAACAAGCCAGCCTTCTTTTGGGATCTTGGGATCTTCAACTGAATGTCCGTGAGTAAACGTTTTATATCTTTTTATAGAAGACGTGTGTTGTGTCTTATTTGTAAGAGGGACAAAGGGGAAATATATAGTGACAAACCAGGAAACTAGATTAAGCTGATTCTAGCGAATCAAAGCAACTTCCGCTGTGTGTATTTTAAAAGGGAATGTTACTCTGCTAGTTGAACTTGCAAGCGCAAGTTAGGATGAGATATATTAAATTATAAATCATCATCCACGTTCCCAAACATTCCCACAATGGGGACCACTCTTCTGCTTTCAGGAGTGAGGGGAGAAACTTCTCTGAAATTTTGGGCAGGTGGATGCTTCTTACCTGGTTCTGGGTTGTCTCAGGAATTGCAGTCAGCAGGAAGATGTGTAGAGAGATTCGCACAGCGTCCTGTTGGTCACGCATCCCTGAATTCTTGGAAATGGTGCCATAAAGGTAAAGGTAAAGGGACCCCTGACCATTAGGTCCAGTCGTGTCTGACTCTGCGGCGCTCATCTTGCTTTATTGTCCGAGAGCCGGTGTACAGCTTCCGGGTCATGTGGCCAGCATGACTAAGCCGCTTCTGGCGAACCAGAGCAGCGCACGGAAACGCCGTTTACCTTCCCGCCAGAGCGGTTCCTATTTATCTACTTGCACTTTGACGTGCTTTCGAACTGCTAGGTGGGCAGGAGCTGGGACCGAGCAACGGGAGCTCACCCCATCGCAGGGATTCAAACCACCGACCTACTCATCAGCAAGCCCTAGGCTCTGTGGTTTAACCCACAGTGCCACCTGGATCCCACCATATACAGTGGTACCTCTGGTTAAGTACTTAATTCGTTCCGGAGGTCCGTTCTTAACCTGAAACTGTTCTTAACCTGAAGCACCACTTTAGCTAATGGGGCCTCCCGCTGTTGCTGACCCACCAAAGCACAGTTTCTGTTCTTATCCTGAAGCAAAGTTCTTAACCTGAAGCATTATTTCTGGGTTAGCGGAGTTCTTAACCTGAAGCGTATGTAACCTGAGGTACCACTGTACAAGGAAGGTAAGCAGCAACCTGCTCATGACAACAACTAGGAGCTACAGGTGAGAGTTGAGTGCAGGCTGGGGACCAAACTACCCCAAAACTGGCTCGACATGTCCCCCACCAGAGGTACTACCCCTCCCCTAACACCCCATACACCCCTAATTAAAATGATGCAATGCTTTTTTGTTATCCTTTCTTCAATCTTCCCATTTGGAGCTTGGTTCAATTTCCTGTGACGAAAGCCCATTTTGATTTCCTGTTAGGAAACTCGGATGGATTTGTTTGGAATCCTTTCGAAAGTATGCCAGGGTTCACATCAACACAACACTGTTTGGCTAGCGATCAGTCAGAAGTCCAAAGATCAGGACACGGCTCCATGTGGGCATGTAAGCATTGGCGGCGGCGGCAGGGGGGGGGCGGGGAGAAGCATCACAGAGACAACAGTTGGGACAGCACATTCTAAATCAGCAAACAGCTCTTGCTTGTTTGTACTGCACCGTTTACTGAGAGAGATTTCCACCACGTAGATTATGGAAGCATACCTAACAGAGGAGCTGTGGCAAGGTAAACTATGTTGAGCGTTCCATTACATATTAGTCAAGTGGGGCCTCACTGCTCTCTACAAGTTCAACGTACTGAGGGATGAAAGGATCAGGGATCAATTTATAGAGTAAGAGAGGGAGAGAGAGAGAAGGACCATAGCTGTCAACTTTCGAATTTGAAAATAAGGGATTTTCCCAAACTTTCGGATTTGAAAATAAGAGATGCCAAGAGGGCGGTGCAATGGCACCAAGTAGCCTCGCCACCCTATGCTCCAGAGGCTGCGCGCGAACGGGTGAGCAAAAGAGTGAGCGCGTAGACGGCAGGCAGGCTGGTTGTCTGGCTAGGCATGAGGGTCTGGATGCACAAGACATGCAAGCTCTGCCCCCAGTCGGTCTCAGACTCCTTATTGGCAGCCAAGCAACACAGCTGAGGAGCCTCCCTGGCCGGCAGGGAGGGAGAGGAGCTGCTTCTTTTGAAATCCGGGAAATTTAAGGGATATCAACAATCCGGGATAGCAGCGGGAAACGGCATTGGAATAAGGGAGTTTCCCTCAAAAAAAGGGAGGGTTGACAGCTATGAGAAGGACCAGCTCTCCCTGAACTACAACTTTTTCTGGAAGGAGATGATTAGCTACTCTATAAAATACTTCCCCTTGGCCAGTTAAGATTAGCACTGCAGTGAGTGTGAGCATCTGATTGTGCCTTAGCTGCTGTTCATGTTTCCAGCAAATGAGCTGTAGAAATTATTAGACCCCTAAATGAGTATTTCAAAGGCAACTTCAAATGAGGAAAGTGCCAGTGTGCACATTTGAAGTGTATTTTTTCAAGCAAAATAATAATAATGTCCTCCATACACACCCCACCCTTCCTCCAAGATGCTCAGGAATGAGCAAGCTGAGATGGAGGCCCAACAATGTTTATTTATTTAGCTAAAAGCGAGGCATGGGGGCAAATTATATGCATTAAGGGGGCACGGGTGAGGGGGAAAGAACTCTCCTTCTCCCCTGCCTTGCCTCCCGCCCTCCAGCTGAAATCAATGGGACAGAAAAGCAATTAGGTCAGTCTGAATTTTGCCCATAATTTGTATTTACTGGAACTTCAAGGACATATTGCACCACAGACAAGCTGAGTTAGTAGTCATTTCCTGTCCCTCATAAGCCCTGGAGATGGTATTCCTGTAACTATCATAAGAATCGGTTAGGCAAGAGATCTCAACAATCTCTGAAACTACAATCCGCAAGATTCGTATACAGGTCTGTCGTGCAGCTATACCTTAATGCCGCAAAATAGTTATTTAACATAAGCTTGGCAGGGACTGATGCCCATAGCTGTCAACTTTCGGATTTAAAAATAAGGGATTTTTCCAAACTTTCGAATTTGAAAATAAGGGATGCCGCGAGGGCGGTGCAATGGCACCAAGTAGCCTCGCCACTCTGCGCTCCAGAGGCTGCACGCGAACTGGTGAGCGAAAGAGCGAGCGCGCAGGCTGGCTGTCTGGTTGGGCATGAGGGTCTGGCTGCACAAGGCATGCAAGCTCCGCCCCCAGTCGGTCTCAGACTCCTTATTGGCAGCTGAGCAACGCAGCTGAGGAGCCTCCCTGGCCTGCAGGGAAAGAGAGGAGCTGCTTCCTTTGAAATCCGGGAAATTTAAGGGATATCAACAATGTGGGATAGCAGCGGGAAACAGCATTGGAATAAGGGAGTTTCCCGCAAAAAAAGGGAGGGTTGACAGCTATGCTGATGCCAGTGTCACCCACACCTAAGTCTCACATTTGTTTCTCTTCTGCCCATGCCTCTTCTTGGATTCACTGCTTCTTGGGAGAAAAGCAATGACAAACCTAGACAGCATTTTAAAAAGCAGAGACATCACCTTGCCGACAAAGGTCTGTATAGTTAAAGCTATGGTTTTCCCAGTAGTGATGTATGGAAGTGAGAGCTGGACCATAAAGAAGGCTGATTGCTGAAGAATTGGTGCTTTTGAATTATGGTGCTGGAGGAGACTCTTGAGAGTCCCATGGACTGCAAGAAGATCAAACCTATCCATTCTGAAGGAAATCAGCCTTGAGTGCTCACTGGAAGGACAGGTCCTGAAGCTGAGGCTCCAATACTTTGGCCACCTCATGAGAAGAGAAGACTCCCTGGAAAAGACCCTGATGTTGGGAAAAATTGAGGGCACAAGGAGAAGGGGACGACAGAGGACAAGATGGTTGGACAGTGTTATCGAAGCTACCAACATGAGTCTGACCAAACTGCGGGAGGCAGTGGAAGACAGGAGTGCCTGGCGTGCTCTGGTCCATGGGGTCACAAAGAGTCGGACAAGACTAAATGACTGAACAACAACATGTGCATCACTGGAGGATCCTGAAAGGGATTCCATGAGTTGGGATGAGCCCTTGTTTGGGTAGGGTGATTGTGGCTTAAGTGCATGTGTGAGGGGAAATCCCTGAGGTAAAATCGTTTTAATGAGTTACTCAGTGGTGAAATTCACCTTGCACCTCCTGAAAAAATATGCTTTCCTCTTCCTTTACCTCATGTGGTTCAGAAGGGAGCTGAGAACAAGCCGGGGCACAAAGATCAGATAAGCATGCATGGAAATCCGCCCGTATTTTTAATGGGGGTTCTTGATTTAAACAAATCAAGGGGTGATGACGACAGCAAAGGCAGTTATGGGGTGGGGAGCCTGGTGTGTGTAATGTGTACATGACAGCAACAGTGCCAACGAAAGAGAGTCTAACATCCTCTGGTATATTTGTGTTCCCTTGAACTCTCCTGGTTTCGGACGGAAACAAATGTCTAGTCCAAACAAACAGCATACCTCAGCTGTAACCCTAAGGCACCGGGATGCATCCAGAACTGACACCCCATCCCTTACCAGCAGCCCAATGCGGCTGTGCCTTGGCCTTACAATAAGATACACACTCAGCTTCTGTCCTAGGCCCTCAAGGAATTTTCCAGCACTGGGTGTCTGTGTCAATTGCATTCGAAAGCTGTCACAAGTTGTAAAAGAATCGAGAGGGAAGCTTGGGTTTTGCCATCTCAGCTATCCTGCTCCGGCACATTTTAAAGGAGATACACACAATCGCCCTCCCACTTTGCCCTGTTTTTGTTTGTTTGCTTGCTTGCTTGCTTGTTTTCCCTGAACTTCATTTTAGGTCGTTTGCTCAGTGTTAACGTATAGGATTTTTGAAAAGAAAAGAAACTAGACTAATTGGCTTGCTTTAATGCCCCCAAAATATATCAAACACCTTTATAATTGCTTTTATATATGCATAAAAGTTCCCTGCTAGGTTTGCCATCAAGGTCTGCACTTTATCTGTCTCATCTGCTGCTTTTGAGATCAGAGGGGTGGGTTTTCCCCTCCCCCTCCCCCCCTCACTCACTCAAATCACATCATTGTCTTTTCAATATCGCTCTGTATGTATATTGCTATGGCCCCTTTCATATAAGCTAATAATCTTCTAAAAGATGAGAGAATTGTACCTTAAGCATTTACATTATGTGGTCGGGTTTGCATTTTCTTCATTTTTTGTGCTGTCAGATACTGCGAGGAGATAGCAGAAACCTGTCTTTAGGGTTTTGTTTTTTAAAATCTAAATAATTATAATTTTCCTTAGACAAGTAGATATTTTAATAGCGCAGCCCGATACACTTCTACTCAGAAGCAAATCCCACTGGGTTCAATGGCGTTTACCCCCAGGTAAATGGGCACAGGATTGCGATCTTATTACACGTGATTTGATTTTGATGCCTGGTGATTATTTCCTGCTTTGTCTGTAATGAGCAGAACTGTGTGTTATTTTGGACAATTTACCCAATCAAGTATGTTGGGATAACAACTCCTTGAGTCACTCATTCAGGATCTTTGTTTCCGTATTCAAGGAGTGATTTAGAGGGTGGAAAGGAGAGGTCTGCAATCTCAGGCAATATGAGGGACACTTGGCTCTTTCATCCACCCTAAGACCCTGCCTGTGAACCAAATGCATCCACAGAATCCGCTTAAAATTTTGAAGGAACCCCATTTCTCCATTGACATGTGTCAGGGATCTGCCCACCCCTGCCAGTCCAGCTCTGAGTGTTTACAGAGAGCCGTAACCTGTGTTAACAACAGATTCATCTTCAAGTGAATCTCGCAGTCCCTGTTTCGGGGGAGGAGCAGTTAGTGGCTGGGAGCCAGGGAGTGCCAGGTGTCCAGGAAGTTACTGGGAGACCTGGCACCACCCAGCAGACTCGCTCGGAGGGGGAGGCGAAAAGGAGAAAAACATTCTCCTTTCCCTTCCTCCCCCACAACAAACACTCTGTGAGGTGAGTGGGGCTGAGAGACTTCAAAGAAGTGTGACTAGCCCAAGGTCACCCAGCAGCTGCATGTGGAGGAGCGGAGACGCGAACCCGGTTCACCAGATTACGAGTCTACCGCTCTTAACTACTACACCACACTGGCTCTCACATGGGCTCAGAGGGGGGAAGGGCAAGTCACATTGCACGAGTGGAACTCCATGTATGCAACATTAGATACACCCACTAAATTAAAGCCTTAGACCAGTGCATGCTTCCCTGGGCTGAGCAGCTTGGCTCTTGGTCCAAACCTGACCTGCATTTGCTTATGCCTGCTTCCGGACATACCTGTCTACCTGCCCAGTGCCTGTTTTGCTTCACCTCCCCCAGACTTGCTTCCATTCAGTGATTCCTGACATTGATGCAGATGCGCTCCGAGACTGCTAGCCTTGACACCTGACAGCTCAGATCTTTACAATCAGCAGTTTAAGCATCAAGCCACGCCATATGCTGTAGGCGAAGACAGCATTTGTCCAGACTTCATCCAAGTTAATGCTGGTGGGATCAGAGAATCGGAGAATTGAAGAGTTGGAAGGGACCTCACGGGTCATCTACTCTAAACCCCTATGGATGCAAGAATCCAGCCCACAGCCGTCCCTGGGTGGGCTTGAACCACCAACCTCCTGGTTGGCAGCCAGACGCACTGACCCATTGCACCACAGATTCCCTTTGTTCATGCCTATCCATAATATAGTGTTGCCACTTTCTCCTAACGCTCAGGTGGTGATAGTGGCAGCAAAACCTGGGAGCTGAAGGGTAGGATCTATCAAACTGCAACGTTCTACTCCAGGTGGCTTTCCAATGCAAAATAATGACCCTGCCTCCCTGTGTTGTGGTTTTTAAATGCATGGTTTGGTATCAACCTTTCGTTTAGGGCTGAATCAGACAAAAGAGCCATCGGATTTTCCACAGATCGCCATTTGCTGCAATTAAGCTGTAAAAAAAGTGTGTTATCCAGGGGAAAGCTGTGGGGCAAACGCCAAACCCCTCGAATCTGAGAGAGAACCCTAACGGAGAGAATCTTGGCGAGCCTCTGACAGTCAGCATAGAGCTAGATGCACCAAGGTTTGAATCACTAATAAGAAGAGAAGAGTTTGGATTTCATATCCTGCTTTATAACTACCCGAAGGAGTCTCAAAGCAGCTAACATTCTCCTTTCCCTTCCTCCCCCACAACAAACATTCTGTGAGGTGAGTGGGGCTGAGAGACTTCAAAGAAGTGTGACTAGCCCAAGGTCACCCAGCAGCTGCATGTGGAGGAGCGGAGACGCGAACCCAGTTCACCAGATTACGAGTCTACCGCTCTTAACCACTATACCACCCTGGCTCTCAGCTTCCTCTGTTCCTGAGTTTTATAGCATAGCCGGGGGGCAGGGGGGCAGCTGCCCCCCCATCAAGTAAATCAATAAAAATTACTTAACTAACTGACCAATCATGTGGCAGATAGCTTAGTTTTGCGCCCCCCATGTCCTGCCCCACTAACATAAATCCTGGCTACGCCCATGACTCCTGCTGTGTTGAACAATTGGCCTGTCCAGCTCTGTATTGTCTACTCTGACTGTCAGTGGCTGTTCAGGGCTTCAATTGGGAGTTTTCACTGACCCTAGTGCTTAACTTACATTGGATTGTGCCCAAATGTGTTTAGGATAAAGTGGGGTCAGACCTTCTGTTTTGTTTCTGGCTGATTTGTTTTCCACACCACCCATTTTCCACCTACTGTGGCAAACCCCCAGTTAATTCTGAGGGAGCTAGATTACCACCCTAGACTTTATATAGGTCACACTGCACTGTTTGAGCAGCGCTGCTCTTTCCCCTGTGCAAAGAGAGAGCTGTGTCACAGTCTTCTTGATGGAGAGCTCTCTGGAAGTACTTAACCAGTTGTTTCTCTCTCTCTCTCTCTCTCTCTCTCTCTCTCTCTCTCTCTCTCTCTCTCTCCGCACCTTGGAAACTTTGTTCTTCATTTAATAAAAAGTTAAACACTTTAGCAAACAACTTGAAGTGGGTGCTCTTATATATCATCTTCAGTTTATATCCAGCATTCATTTATGATTTTACTTCAAGTGTGCAGGCAGTGAGGACTAATCTAATCTTAAAATCTAGCTAAAAACAAGTTTAATTTCTACAGAGCCTTCGCAGTTTCCAATTTAAGAAGCAAATTGACTATTTTGCAATACCGATACACCAACATCCTCCGCTTTCCCCCTTGTAATGGAACCCATGTGCCCGTCTTAATATTTCCATTTAGCTCAGAAAATGTGTCCAAAATATTCCTGTGGAAATTAGGAAATGATTTTCAATATCATCGATGCTGTAAATGCAATAATACATTATAATCTCCCACTTCCAGGCTCTTTCTCCATGCAAAACATCCCAAGGCAAATTGCAATCAATATGAAGCTAAACTTAGCATGGAGGCATTTGCCAAGCGATGACCACATGCTAGTTCAGACCTGCTGCTGTATTTAGAAGGATTGGGTTTATTGCATGGTGGTTCTGTACACTGCTTCAGAAGAGGCTAAGGGAAGTGGACTCTTAGGGAAGTGGTTCCCACGCCATTTTGGCCCCTGTGGCCTAATGCAGTGCTAATGAAGCTGAAGAGGTGCCTGGGCAGGACCTAAATGGCTTCGGTCCAGTATACCTGAAGGAGCGTCTCCACCCCCATCGTTCAGCCCGGACACTGAGGTCCAGCGCAGAGGGCCTTCTGGCTGTTCCCTCATTGCGAGAAGTGAGGTTACAGGGAACCAGACAGAGGGCCTTCTCGATAGTGGCACCCGCCCTGTGGAACACCCTCCCTTCAGAGGTCAAAGCGATAAACAACTACCAGACCTTTAGAAGACATCTGAAGGCAGCCCTGTTTAGGGAGGCTTTTAATGTTTAATAGATTATTGTATTTTAATGTTCCCCAGAGTGGCTGGGGAAACCCAGCCAGATGGGCGGGGTATAAATAATAAATTATTATTAGTAGTAATAGTAGTAGTAGTAGTAGTAGTAGTAGTATATACCAAGTCAGACTGCAGGTGGATGTGAATGTTCCTCCATGCATAAACAAAGTTTCTCTCCACACACAAAAATACCATATACATTAGAGGTAAGTATGGGGGATAAATTTATTTGAGGTTGCATTTTAGTGAAATTTACCTTACTTGCACTTCCCGAAACAAGATATGTACTGAAATTCAGACAGCCTGAAAATTCACATTTTCCGAATTTTGCAATGCAGCTCTCAAAAAATGCAGATACCATAGTTAAAGTATGCATGAAAATTACATACACAGATGCATACATTTAGGGAAAATACTTTGCAAAAGTGTATATGTTGAACAAAACAGCATAGAAAAATATGAATATCAGGGGAAATTCGCACTGAAAGGCTAATGAATTTTCGTGAGAAGAAGAAGAAGAAGAAGAAGAGGAGGAGGAGGAGGAGGAGGAGGAGGAGGAGGAGGAGGAGTTTGGATTTGATATCCCGCTTTATCACTACCCGAAGGAGTCTCAAAGCGGCTCACATTCTCCTTTCCCTTCCTCCCCCACAACAAACACTCGGTGAGATGAGTGGGGCTGAGAGACTTCAGTGTGACTAGCCCAAGGTCACCCAGCAGCTGCATGTGGAGGACCAGATCCGGTTCACCAGATTACGAGTCTACCGCTCTTAATCACTACACCACAGTGGGGACTTTAAAAAAGAACAACCCTCAAACCATTATGGAAATGTGGAGAACTGAGCTCGAAATTGGAAAAATGAGAAACTGAGAGAACCTAAACAAACAAATTCACCCATCTCTAGTTAGGGAGAAGGGTTCTAGCCTACTGTGTTCCCTGTGTTTTTGGGAATGAACCGTTCGATCAGATGTTTTTATCCCTGCATTGTGAAGTGGTTCTGTGCCAACACCAGTTTACCACGTCAGTGGGGTCGATGAATTGTGTGTCTCTTAAGGCCAAACTCAGCAAAAAGTTGGAGTTCCATGACTGGATCTTCCAGCTTTTAAACAACCTTTAGAAAGGGGAGTTAAGTGGCAGGAGACCCCAAAATGCATCAGGGCTACTGTGATGGGAAAGCTGTTTATCCCCCTGCCCTGGACTCCTCCAGGCCATGTTCCCCAGGCCATGTTGCTTGGTACACCCCTGGCTGACTTAACCCATTTTAGTCATTTTCTCAACAAACTGGATTCAGGCCTCCACTCAAGTTGGGCTTGGCCTGCTGTCAGTAACCATCTGCTCCTCCCCATTCTGATGTCCCCACCAAATTTGGCACCTCCTTCCTTTCTGATCCTTTTCTTTTTTCACTCCTCATGGTCAACTGATGTCTATGTTTTGTACCACTGCCCCTGGACTGTCTAAAACTCAGTATGGCCTTGCAGTGCCCTGGACAGTATTGGGTTTAGAATGCAGGTATCAGGGGCCAACACAACCACTTTGAGGGCTTTTGTTTGTTTTGCAATCAAGCAGCATGTAACTTTTATGAAATAAATTAAAAGGATTATGGCATAAAACAGTACGTTGGCCCAGGTGCCCTGTAATCCTTGTTGGGAGATTCATTCCCTATGTGCAGTCATGGGTTTGTTGTCTATCACATGACTGGGTATGTGATTTTATTCCACAGGAAATGGGATGTGACGAAGACAGGATGTTTGTCTTACTGTGTTCCCTGAAGTGGGACTATTGTCTTTTGTTCTTTCTCTTTGCTGCCTGATGATAGAGTGGGAGCCATGTCTAAGAGCTCCGTGTGTGTTTATATGTAAATAAAGTAGATTAGCCAACATGCTGAGTTGCTGAGGTCTGTTACGCAACTGTGCACACTCTGCGGATCCCTAAGTGTGCTGGTGCCTTCTCCATCAGTCACTGTGATGTTCGGGCTGAGGAATGCCTAAGAAGCTCCCAAACGATCGCCCAGGAAGGAGGGAACATGCCAGTCGGGCATGTGTCTCTGTTGAGGTTCTACTTGTGTGTAGGACACTTCCTGACAATCCTTGACCAACTCTGTAAAAGCACTTGGCATTCAAGGTCTTGCAATGACCATATCATCCAAGGCCCGTCATTCTTTTTCACATTGTATGTTGTCAGAATCAGCACCCGTCAGAGAATGTGCCTCTTAGGGATGGTGTGGGGAGGTACTGTATACATCTTGCTATCTATGCACATTCAGTGTTTTACAGTACGTGTGTTCGTAGGGAACCGTTGTTGGTTATTGTAACATAGAAATAATTATAGCAAAAGCAGCTAAAATAACCTGCAGGGGGTGGGAGGAGACTAATTTTAATTATCCAAGAACACCGCACCCTGTCTTGCTGTGAGTTTTGTCCATCCCACATTGAAACCAATTCCCTCCTCCCCACTACTGAAAGCTAAAGTGGTGCCTCTGCAGGCAGAGTTGGAACCATCTCGAATGCGGACTTCAAAATGATAAAATGGTCTGGGTTCCAAAACTTCTGCTTGTATCAGAAAAGGCAGCCCAATCACTGCCAGCCACAAAAATCCCAAGAGGGGACAGGAGACACTTTTGATAAATTAGCAAAGTCATCTCTCAGCACTTTTGTTTAAACCTTAAAATACATGCTCTGCCATCCAGTATTTGTACTCTGCCAAAGTTGGATGACAGAGCAGGCTCTCTGTCTTGGTGCATCACTCGAACGAGCAAAATAGACTTGCCTGTCATTTCCAAAGCAATAATATTTCACATCATACTAGTATCTAAAAATACCTGTAAGAGGAGAATTTAGATGCAAAGCAGGGGAGGGTAATAAAAAAAAATGGAGAACACCTTTCAATTCACCATTGCATATGCCAGATATAGCTGCATAGATCAATAATGAAATGTATTAATTCTTAAATGCTGTACCTACCAGAAGTGAAAATGTAGGAGAAGAGGACCAGAGTCCGGGGAGAAGAAGGAAATTATGTGCATTTGCTTATCGGGGAGAAGGGGAATCAAATGCCAAACGTATTTAACTGATCACTGTTGGGGACAGAATTCAGGATGGTCCTCTGGTAAAGGTAAAGGGGCCCCTGACCATTAGGTCCAGTCGTGTCCAACACTGGGGTTGCGGCGCTCATCTCGCTTTATTGGCCGAGAGCCGGCGTACAACTTCCGGGTCATGTGGCCAGCATGACAAAGCCGCTTCTGGCAAACCAGAGCAGCGCATGGAAACGCTGTTTACCTTCCCTCCGGAGTGGTACCTATTTATCTACTTGCACTTTGACGTGCTTTTGAACTGCTAGGTGGGCAGGAGCAGGGACCGAGCAACGGGAGCTCACCCTGTCGTGGGGATTCGAAGCACTGTGTACCAGGAACTAAATCTCAGTGGGGCAAATCCTTTTAAAAATGGATAGCTTAGCAGCAGAAACTTGGTTTTCAGCTCTGCCCTGGCCAGGCACTCTTGAGACGCGACAGTAAACTGCCACCAGAAACCTAGACAATATCCCATTTTTGGAGAGGAGGTTAAAAGAAACCCACACCCTAAAATATAGTTTGACATACCACTGACCTAGCTAGTGGAAAATCCAACTTAAAATGAAGCGTAGACTTAACTTTTAGCTCAAGTTCAGTGTAATATTCAGTTTGGATTGTAAAGGACAGCACATCGGCTATGTGTTAGGATAAACCTCAGTCCAATTTAAAAGTTTCAACTTTCAGTTCAGTTGGCTAACTCTGGCTACATCTGGTTGAGTTTTTAAAACGAGAAGGTAACTTGCATTTTAACAAACCTTGGTTAAAGATGGGTTTAAGATTAATTAAATGGAGCATATGAACAGAAGGCTGAGGCTAAATTTGAGTTTGTCACAGTCCAAGTTAAATCTCAGTGCTTTATTTAGTTTCAAAATCATTTAAAAACTAGTCTAGTTTGCAACCTTCCGCTAGGAGTCAGACTGACACATCCCTTGAGGGGCTTTAACTTCCCACATCCTCACCTTAAATCCCCACTTAATTACCACCCGTTTTCCACTCCCCTGACAAAAACCTCAATTCACAGGGGGATAAACTGACCTAGATCCATCCCTGTTTCAAATTTCTACTCACCCCTTTGTGCTTTTCAAACAAGGCCCTTCTGATCTAATTGGCTTACACAGCACCTGTAGAAATACAGTCGCCACAATAAATGTAGGGCAACCTTGCAAGGGAGCCTTCGCGAACGTAGCATCTTGGCTCCAGTGACAAAGCAGCGATGCAGCAAGCAAATTAGGCAGCTGCATGAGTTCAGCGTCAGGGAAAGGAGGCTAGGGCACTAACCCAACTTTTGGATCTAGCAAATTCCGAGTTCCAAATAAATTAACTCAAACAGCAATAGCAGGTGTGCAGGTAGAAAGCCAGCAAGGGTGCCTAGACTAGGCTTCCTCAGCCTCGGCCCTCCAGATGTTTTTGGCCTACAACTCCCATGATCCCTAGCTAGCAGGACCAGTGGTCAGGGATGATGGGAATTGTAGTCTCAAAACATCTGGAGGGCCGAGGTTAAGGAAGCCTGGCCTAGACTATCCGGTGAATTTCGCAGTATGTCACTGTCACATGTGAGTGTGGTGTCATTTGCTCATCGCACTTGAAAACCATTCTCTTGAAAGCAAGGTTGCTGACCTGTAGATCGTAGAATCATAGAACTGTAGAGTTGGAAGGTACTCCAAGGGTCATCTAGTCCAACCCCCGTGAAATGCAGGAATCTTAACTAAAGCATCCATGACAGATGGCCATTCAACCTCTGCTTAGAAACTTCCATGGAAGGAGAGTCCACAACCTCCCAAGGGAGACCATTTGTGCTGGTCACGTGGGTTACCCAAGAGGCGAGGTCCAAGTCCGGTCCGTGGTCAGAGGTACAACGTAAAGGCAGTCCATAGTCACTGAAGCTGGGTGCAGGGCAGGGAGTCAGGCAAAGTCAGGAACAGGTAGGCAAGCAGGGAAACAGGGCGGGTCAGGAGCTCAGGCAGGAAAACAGGACATGTTTCAAGCAGGAACTGGACAGCAACATTGTTACTCCTGCAACTTGGGTTGGGGGCTGGCCAGCTTTTATCTGCCCCGAGGCATAGGGTGGCCCCGATCCTCAGGTGACTCACCTCTCCTGGCTTGGAGGCAAGCACTCCTCCTGCGGGAACTCAGTTCCCTTCGCCTCTCTGCCCTGAGCCTCTGCAGCTCAGGAGAGGCTGGAGGGTTACAGGACCCAGAGGCAACCTCAGCTTCCCCTGACAGGGCTGGGAGTGGAGCACCTGCAAGCAATGGGTCCTCCATCCCAGCAGGAGCCAGAGCAGACTCATCAGATGCCTGCACCTGAGGATCCAGCACAGGTGAGGACCCTTCAGACTCAGGCTCTGCTGGTTCTGGAGACGGGGAATCCTGTGCAGGCTGGGATCCCTCAGGTTCAGCATCTGAGTCTGAATCCCAGGCCATCACACCATTCCACTGTCGACCAGCTCTTAACTGTCAGAAAGTACTTCCAGATGTTTAGTCAGAATCTCCTTTCTTGTAACTTGAAGCCATTGGTTCGAGTCTTACGCTCCAGAGCAGGAGAAAGCAAGCTTGTTCCCTCTTCCATGTGACAGCCCTTGAGATATTTGAAGATTGCTATCATATCTCCTCTTTTCCAGGCTCAACTGTTCCTCATAAGGCTTGGTTTCCAGACCCTAAGAAAGTTTTCAAATAGTTTTCAGAAAGTTTCACATGCAAGGCATACATTTAAAGCATATGACTTCCCGTGAAGGATCCTGGCTCCTGTAGTTAACCCCTCACAGAGCTACGGTTCCCAGATTCTTTGCCGGAAGCCACATGCTTTAATTGTCCTTTTCCATCAGGGCTCTCCTTGTGGCAACCATCATGTCTGTGTGAATCATCCCTCCATGTTGAGCAACCTAATGCTGAGAAATGCAGGTCCCCTTACACTTCTGCCACCCTTCTGAGTAATACCCCTCCCCACCCTCTCACTATATATAAGGGTCTGGTGACTTCTGTTTCAGTGTATCTGAAGAAGTGTGCATGCACACGAAAGCTCATACCAAGAACAAACTTAGTTGGTCTCTAAGGTGCTACTGGAAGGAATTTTTATTATTATTCTGCCCTCTGTTCAAGAGTCAGCAGCATTGCTCATGTTGATTATGTCTCCTATTTGTTCGGCAAGCAATTTACTAGCTTCCTTTAAGAATCAGGATACCATTTAAGGTTTAACTTCTAATGTTTAAAGCACTTAAGGTGCCAGGTCCAATTTACTTATGGCTGCTGATCGATGGGGACTTTCTCTTTGGAGCTCACTCTCATCTTTGGGGTACTTCTTGTCTGCTCCCATGGCGTTCTTGTATGTGAGATATACGTGTTTCTTTAACCAAGTGCCTGGGCATCATTCCTCCGCTCCAAGCACAAACCTGCAACACAGGCTCCTTCCTCGTGAAAGGGCCATGGCTGTTTTGATAAATTGGAGGACTGATCTGTGTCCTTAATGCACTTTTGTTTAAGCTCTTTGGCTTTCAGGCTACTTTATTGGTGTGTATATGGCATTTTTATATATTAATTATACCCATGTGACAACTGCCCTATAGTGAGTGTCCCCTGTCTCTGTTATATATTAATCAAGTGAAGGCAGCTTCACACAAATGGAAGGAAATGGGGCCTTGCCTCTGGCCCCAGCCACAGTGTCACTGAGCTTTCCTAGCTCCTACCTCAACACCCACACATTGAACAGGTGGGTGCAAGCAACAGGAGAGCGTCTGTGCATAGACTTCCATGTGAGCTAGAACACAGGGCTGTGAGGGTTCAAGCCCAGGTGGAAGACTATGTGCATAGACATCTACATACATGGCTTTCCTGCATTAGGTATCCATACTCAAGACATGGATGCTAGGGGTAGGAATGCCACAAAACATCAGGCAGAGGGCAACAGCATGACTCTGCTTCTGGTTAATCACATGGAGTCTCTCCACCCACCTGCTGCTGCATGTGGGGCTGCCCTTGAAGCTGGTCTGGAAGCTGAAGCTGGTGTGAAATGCAATGGCACAACTGCTCACTGGGCAGATACTTTCAGAAGCAAGCCAGCAGTAAATAACACCACACACATTGGAGTTAACTCTTTATTAGCAAAAACATCATCTGCAAGGACCTGGTGGAGTGTCAGGCCCTGCCCTTGCTCCGCCCCTGATAACAGGGTTTAGTGAGCTGGGAGAGTCTATGGCAGAGAGCAGTTCAGAATCAGAGGCATAAGCTGAAGCAGGAGAGTCGGAGACCAAGAGGCAGAGAGAAGTCAGGGTGGTGAATAGCCATGGGTGTCTCCACCCCTGCCGCAACAAGCTCCCCTTCTCCCTCGTGTCCCAGAACCAGAAGAGGCATGAAGCCGGAGGAGCAAAGAGACACACACAGGCACAGTCTCTGATTGCTTGGGAATCCACCAAGCTTTGTTCCTCAGGCAGGGACAGAGAGACATGTCAGAGAGCTAAAATAGTAGCAAAGGAGGATGGGTACTCTCTTGCACATATACCCCAAAGGCCAGCATGTTGCTCTTCTCTCATGCTTTCCCAGCTATTGTCTTTGCAGATAATAAATGTTGCTGAGTTAGCTGGAGTCAATAGAATCAAGAAATATCCAGCCCCTATTTCCACATACTAGGATGTGATTCAGCAGGACTGAATCCCCCAGAACTGACAACTGTAGGAGCACCTTGAACAATGCCACAGCTTGTTTGGCCCTATACCTGCATGCCTGAGGGGGCAGGTATATGTCAATAAGAGTTTTTGTGAGAGAATGGTCTGTGCCCCTGCATACAACTCTGTGGACCTGTATGGGAACCATATAGCTAAAGGTCTTCATAACTTTCACCTAATAAGGCGCAAGTATGCTCTGTGAATCGCAAGGTGCTTAATCAACTATTTGCATACTCAGTCCCAGACATGCAGGAAAAATTGGGCAATTTTCAGACCCCTGGTGGGTCCCTCAAAAAGTGTGGGGAGGCAGAATGTTAAGCACCTGGGAGTTTTGGCATGGAGTATCACAGGCTGTGTGGACGAGAAATGTAACCACCTGCATCACAAAGAAATGCAAACTTTGCAATCGCTGCTAGCGCATAGCTGTCAACTTTCGGATTTGAAAATAAGGGATGCCGCGAGGGCGGTGCAATGGCACCAAGTAGCCTCGCCACCCTGCGCTCCAGAGGCTGCGCGTGAACAGGTGAGTGGAAGAGCGAGCGCATAGACGGCAGGCAGGCTGGCTGTCTGGTTGGGCGTGAGGGTCTGGCTGCACAAGGCATGCAAGCTCTGCCCTCAGTCAGTCTCAGACTCCTTATTGGCAGCTGAGCACCGCAGCTGAGGAGCCTCCCTGGCCAGCAGGGAGGGAGAGGAGCTGCTTTCTTTGAAATCCGGGAAATTTAAGGGATATCAACAATCCGAGATAGCATCTGGAAACAGCATTGGAATAAGGGAGTTATTCCCGCAAAAAAAGGGAGGGTTGACCGAAGAAGAAGAAGAGTTTGGATTTGATATCCCGCTTTATCACTACCCGAAGGAGTCTCAAAGTGGCTCACATTCTCCTTTCCCTTCCTCCCCCACAACAAACACTCTGTGAGGTGAGTGGGGCTGAGAGACTTCAGAGAAGTGTGACTAGCCCAAGGTCACCCAGCAGCTGCATGTGGAGGAGCGGAGATGCGAACCCTGTTCACCAGATTACGAGTCCACCGCTCTTAACCACTACACCACACTGGCTCTCACCCAGCTATGTGCTAGCGTGGTTTATATATTGCAAATGCACCTGATGAAACCAGAAAGAAATTGATTACAGTAAAATTACCACTGAAGGCCAGGATACCAACCCAGCCCTCCTTTTTTCCCTGTAAGGGTTGGATTTGTTCAAGTTTTGTTTATGCGTTTTTAGCTTTTATGGATCATCCTATCTGAACACTCATTATTGACACTAGCAATCAGATTTTAAGTGCAGCTAAGTACACCATCTGGCTTGTCTTTCTTGTCTACTCCTTTGTAGACATACATGGAGATCTGCTAATCTAAGAGTGTCTGGAGCTCATTATAGCTGCACCAGTTGCACTGCAATCAGCTTAGTATGCATTTCCCTCATGAACCCTGATTTTCAGTGTTTAACAACTTGTGCAAAATTGCATCAGACTAAAGCACAGAATACAGATTTCCTCTCTCTCCCAGACCACACACACACACACACATTTATTTCCCCTTAAGAATTACAGAAATTAAATGAGTTTAATTGTTTCATTTAATTTTCTTTCTTTTTTTCTTACACCAGCAACTGTGTGATATAGCGGGTCAGTCATCGTAGCAAACTCATGATTAAGGAACTTAGATAAGTTTGGTGCAATGTCTGAATGGACAAATCATGGTTTGCAATCAACAGACAAACTGGAACCAGAACTGGATTTAATTTTTAGCTATAAAAATATCGGTAGACTGCCCAAATATAAAATATCAGGGTGGTGCACAGCTAAAATTTACAAAAAGTGTAGAATGCTGTAAAAACATTGCAGAATAATCGTAAAAATGACTGGTTCGTCTTAAAAGAAGTTAAACAATTGTTTAACTGTTGTGATAAAAGTATTTGCACAAGCTTTGAATGTTAGCATTTAGGATACCTGTTGAAACTCTGATGGAAGAATTTCTCACAACATGGAAGCAGCAACGCTAAATGCCCATCTTCTAATTGGAGTTAGTCAGGCTTTGAAAACACAGGGGGATAGCTAACAGTTGTTAAGTTACTTAGTTTGTGCTAGCTCTGGTTTGGCATGCTGTCTGAGTTAACCCAAGGACATTATGGCCATCACTTTGTCTCCAGAGGCTGGTGAGCAAGAGTCAGGAGTGTCCTTCTGAAATAGAGAGGAAAGAAAAGGGATGGAGGAAAGGGATGGAGGTAAATCATGCAGCAGATATTTTGTGAAAACTGTGTAGGGGTAGAATCAGGTTGGAATATTAGAGGTTGGGGTTGGGGCTTAAAGGAAACATATGATGCTTTTGAATTAGGGTGCTGGAGGAGACTCTTGAGAGTCCCATGGACTGCAAGAAGATCAAATCTATCCATTCTTAAAGAAATCAGCCCTGAGTGCTCACTGGAAGGACAGATCCTGAAGCTGAGGCTCCAATACTTTGGCCACTTCATGAGAAGACAAGACTCCCTGGAAAAGACCCTGATGTTGGGAAAGATGGAGGGCACAAGGAGAAGGGGACGACAGAGGACGAGATGGTTGGACAGTGTTCTCAAAGCAACCAACATGAGTCTGACCAAATTGTGGGAGGCAGTGGAAGACAAGAGTGCCTGGAGTGCTCTGGTCCATGGGGCCACGAAGAGTCGGACACGACTAAAAGACTAAACAATACAGGCCTACAGCTCTAAAATTCATATACAGTGGTAGCTCGGTTTTTGGATGTCTCCATTGCCGAACGTTTCAGTTTTCGAAAGCCAAAAACCCGGAAGTAAATGCTTCCATTTTCAAACGCGCCTTGGAAGTCAAACAGCTTCTGCTGAGTTTTTTTTTCCCAATTTTCCCCATAGACTTTGCTGACCGCCCTTTATGTCTCGGTTGTCGAATGTTTCAGAAGTCGAACAGTCTTCTGGAACAGATTCGGCAAAGTGTCCAGGAAAATCCAGACGTATGGCAACACATGTCAGCAGTGTCGTTTCTGCCAATTTTCCATAAAAATGGCTTTAAAAAGTCTCTCTCTTTTTGCAATTTTGCCAAAAAAGCTCAACAACTTTTCTGTCCGGATTGTCACTGTTTGAAATATGGCAAGCCTAGGTTCTCACAGAGGCCAGAAGTCAATTGTTTTATATCTACCACAGTCCTCCTCACTCTATGGCAGGGAAGTAATTCAGCCATTTTGGAATTACACCTAAATCATGAGTCATAGATGTGTGAACTCGCCACTGTAAGTATGTCCTACCAGGAAACACTGTTGAGTGTCAGCCTTGCAGAAAATGTGTACTCATTTAGGGCAACAAAGGGTAGATGAAGTTAATATTTCTAGCACAGGAGGAAGAATGATTCAGGATGTTCTCTGAGTCTTTGGAGGAAATTGTCACACCTGGGAAATTGGTTGGATACTGATTAGAAATATGCCTGGTGGTTTTTTCTTTTTGTTCTTTTTCTTTCCTACATGACTCAGTATAGCACAACTGCTTAGAAGTATTTGACTTGCTTCAAACACTTATTATTGAACGAATTGCACAGTCAAAACTATCCTGATCTTCAATTTCCTGTTCCTTTTTCTGCCAATCCTCTGTTCCTGAATGTGAGACATACCTAAATTTGACAATCTTTCAAGTTTACACATTGCACTAAGGCTGCAACTCCAATCACACTTACTAGGGAGTAAGCACTACTGAATATAATAGGACTTAATTCATAGTAAACATACAGAGGATCAGGCCCATGAATTGTCTCCAGGAGAATTCACACTTAAATTGCTTTAGAGGGGAAACATATTTGAGCCTTTGGGGGGTGAGGGGAACCCAATGAATCTGTGAGCCTAGGGTTGCCATACGTCTGGATTTTCCTGGACCTGTCCTCTTTTTCAGGGGTAAAATTTCAATCTGGAGGGTATTTTAAATTTGCCAAAATGTCCGGGTTTTTGCAAACAGAGCCAGGAAGTGTGCGTGTGAGTATCACTCTTTACTTTCCCCCATCTCTATGGATGCGCCTGCTCTCTGTACAAAGACTTACTTTGCCTGCCCACCCAGGGTGTTGGACTGTGCAGGGGTTGGACTGACTGTGGCCTGCCCACCCAGGGGGTTGGACTGTGCAGGGAACAGCCTTCGGGTGCCTTCTGGTGTCTTCTAAAGGCATAGTGGCAAAAAGAAATACAATGTGAAAAGAGCCAGTGTGGTGTAGTGGTTAAGAGCGGTAGACTCGTAATCTGGTGAACCGGGTTCGCGTCTCCGCTCCTCCACATGCAGCTGCTGGGTGACCTTGGGCTAGTCCCACTTCTCTGAAGTCTCTCAGCCCCACTCACCTCACAGAGTGTTTGTTGTGGGGGAGGAAGGGAAAGGAGAATGTGAGCCGCTTTGAGACTCCTTCGGGTAGTGATAAAGCGGGATATCAAATCCAAACTCTTCTTATTCTTCATATTTACTCAAGTAAGTCTCACCATATTCAACGAGACTTACTCCCCAACAAAGGTGTTCAGGATTACAGTCCAAGTCTGCAATCCTATATTCACTTACCTGGAAGGAAATGCCATTGAACTCCTTGGCATTTACTTCTGATTAAACGTGAATAGGATTGCACTGATAATGGAGACCTCTTTCTTTCTTTTTTACCCAAGGGCTACCACACCTTCCGTGGACCATGTGCCAGGAGTGGCTGGGGAACTAAAGGCAAAAAGTGGATGGGGCAATGCAGGTGCCTCTGACCTTCGTACTGTGGCCTGTGTTCTAGATATGCAGGCATCAATAGGCATCGACTTGCACCCCACATATCCATCCTTCATGCAGGCAGAGGAGGGAGGCTGCATCACAGTTTCAGGCAGCCACCCACTCAAGGGTGGTACAGAGCAGGGCCAGAAATGGGGTGTGGTCTAGAAAGAGCCCCAAGGAGCAGCTAGTGACCAAATATGGGTGGTGCTGTTGTCTGAGCCTCTTGGGCTTGCCAATTGGAAGGTCAGCAGTTCGAATCCCCGCGACGGAGTGAGCTCCTGTTGCTCTGTCCCAGCTCCTGCCAACCTAGCAGTTTGAAAGCACGCCAGTGCAAGTAGATAAATAGGTACCACTGGGGCAGGAAGTTAAACAGTGTTTCTGTGTGCTTTGGTTTCTGTCACCGTGTCCTGTTGCGCCAGACATCATGCTGGCCACATGACCTGGAAAGCTGTCTGTGGACAAACACCGGCTCCCTCGGCCTGAAAGCGAGATGAGCGTCGCAACCTCATAGTCACCTTTGACTGGACTTAACCGTCCAGGGGTCGGTCCTTTACCTTTACCTTTTTTACATACGGACCTGAGGCTCGGACCCTCACTCTGGGGTGCTCTATTCATAAAAGTATATTCACAGCTCCTTCTCCTGCCTATATCCACCGTTCTGAAAATGAGAGCCTAGAGAGCCATTACCCTGTCCCAAACCTATATTTTCCATTCATTTAAAAATGCTTATCCAAGCCTTTTGTCTTCAACATGTAACAAAAAGTTTTTTCCCCTGACCCTAGCAAGGTTATGGTCAGGCAGCAATGCTAAGCCCATTTTTTTCCTGTGATGGAGAGGTTTGGGATATCACTGCAGATCTCATTAGTACTGCAGCACTAGTAGAAACTTCTGGGATGGCTGGAAGGACCTTTCCATCTGGAAGCCGGAATTTTGTGTTTTTCTTGCAATTCACAGACCAGACATCTCTCCTATAAAACACACCGTGGAGTCGCCTTGGATGTGGAACTTTAAAAAGAAAGAAAAAAACCTGAAAACGCAGGAGCTTGAGCAATCATTTGTACATATTTAGCCAAAACAGACTGGACAGATAGGTCAAAAACAGAACTGTCACATTACGTTGCTTCTGTTCGATGCGTACGTGTTTGTTGATTTGCAAACTGCCATTTTAAGTGAAAATAGTATTGGTTCACCACTGGGGAAAGAGCTTTTTAATTCCGGGAAATTAAGCTTCATTATACATCTGCCAATATTATTGTTAGAATTGTGTTAATCTCTCTCTGCATGTAACATTGGCACGGAAGTGTGTGGAACAAGTAAGAAATAATGGTACAGAAGTTCTGTCTGTCTGTCTGTCTGTCTGTCTGTCTGTCTGTCTCTCTGTCTCTGTCTCTGTCTCTGTCTCTCTCTCTCTCTCTCTCTCTCTCTGTGTGTGTGTGTGTGTGTGTGTGTTGAAAAACACTCTGTACCCCTTTCCTTCATTTTACATATGCACTTTCCAATACCCCAGAAAATATTTCCTATGTCTCCTTCCTCCTGTCCTTGAGTATTGTCAAATTGCTCTTGGCTAAACTGTGCTGCACCTATCTTCAGCCAGGTGCCCTCCAGATGTGGGACCAAGTCAGCACCAGTTCCAGGTAGGATGCCCACCAACTTGGACGGCTTTAAAAGGGAGGTCATTTCGGTGCTACTAATGCAGTGGTTTGACTTCATCCCGGGAGGTGCACTCCGTTGTCTCCATCATCAGACAAATGCATGGAGGATAAGGCTATCAGTGCCTACTAATCCTGATGGCTGTGATCTACCTCCACTGTTGTAGGCAATATGCTTTTGATTACCTTGTTGCTGGGAACCACATGAAGAGACAGTGCTCTTGCAGATTCCTTCAGGCATCTGGCTTGGCCAGAGTTAGAGCAGGAAGCTGGATGAGATGGGCCATTGGCTTGATCCAGCAGGATATTCTTACGTTCTTATGTCATATTCAAAACATCTAAAGCATTGCTGTCAGATTCGCTTAACAGTTGCTCATGAGTAAAGACCAAGTCTGTCTTGTCTTTCAACTATTTTATTGTGCAAAGTATGTACAGTGCGGAGCTATCCTAAAACATGACCACCGAGTCGCTAGCAGAATCCGGAAGTGCCCCCCTCCTGTTGCGGCGCCAACACCAGAGTCTTGGCACCCTCAAGTGCCGCCTCCTTTCTCCCCTGACCCTTCTGCGTAAAGCAGGCGCCGGAAACGGTGTCTCCCCCTCGGAATGGGTCTGCTGAGCGGTGCCAGGTCTCTCTGCATCATCCTGGAGACTCCTTCCCACTTGGCTCCTCCCTGGTAACTCCTCCTCCCCCGGGGAGGAGCTGGCAGACTCACTGGGAGACGTGTCCGTCGACAACAGAGCTGAGGCTGCCGGTACCCACTAGTGCCGGACTGGCAAGGGAGGGCACGTCCCTGACAATTGGGTTGGGGAAGGGCTAGCCAACCATTCATCAACATCTAGTAGCAGTGTCTGCAGATTCAAAGAGGAGACACAGGGTAAGTATGTAGGATGAAGAATACCAGAGACTGTTGGCCATGAAGTACCGTCTCTCTCTCTCTCTCTTGTGAAGACCAAGTCCTCCACTCCTGCCATTATCACCAAACATTCTTTCAGGGCCTTCTCCATCTTTGATGCCACCTAGTTGATGCTTTCACATTTCTGCTGCGATTCCTTGGCGAACGGAGATGACAGGTTGATTTCTTACCCTGCATCTGCCTCACCTCGGCAAGCCTTAGTATGGGACTCTGGCTGGGGGAGTGGGGCGCTCAAGGGACTAGGACTGAGTGTCTGCATCATAGAATCATGGAGTTGGAAGAGACCACAAGGGCCATCCAGTCCAATCCCCTGCCAAGCAGGAAACACCATCAAAGCATTCCTGACAGGTGGCTGTCAAGCCTCTGCTTAAAGACCTCCAAAGAAGGAGACTCCACCACACTCCTTGGCAGCAAATTCCACTGTTGAACAGCTCTTACTGTCCGGAAGTTCTTTCTAATGTTTAGGTGGAATCTTCTTTCTTGTAGTTTGAATCCATTGCTCCGTGTCCTCTTCTCAGGAGCAGCAGAAAACAACTTTTCTCCCTCCTCTATATGACATCCTTTTATATATTTGAACATGGCTATCATATCACCCCTGAACCTTCTCTTCTCCAGGCTAAACATACCCAGCTCCCTAAGCCGTTCCTCATAAGGCATCGTTTCCAGGCCTTTGACCATTTTGGTTGCCCTCCTCTGGACACGTTCCAGCTTGTCAGTATCCTTCTTGAACTGTGGTGCCCAGAACTGGACACAGTATTCCAGGTTAGGTCTGACCAGAGCGGAATACAGTGTACTATTACTTCCCTTGATCTTCTCCATCCTCTGGCCACTTGTGCTCCAGTCAGAGGAACTTGTCAGAGATTATGGTTGATCAGTCATTTCTGCCCTGATGAACAAGGCAATCATTTGACATATGGGAAAGAGGGAATGAAGCACTCAAGCAAGGACCAAAAAGGGTTGTGTATCATGTGCCCCGATTCAGGTTGCCCAAAGCAATTCATGCTCTGCACGAATCCCAACTAAGATACATGGATGTTGCAATAGCAGAAGAGGGGCTCTAAGAGTCCTCTGCTCACCCCTTTCCACACACTGTACAGGAAGCATGGCACCACCTTTGAAATTCTGAAATCACCCAGAAAAAATAACAGAAAGGTACAAAATTATATTAGAACAAGATGATGCCTATGAAGGGGTGGGGTGGGGGAATCTATATATGTTTTGTTTACTAAAGAGCCACCACGATTTTCCACTCTGTGACTATTAAATAAGATTTTGCTTAATTTTCTACATTCTTTGTGTGGTATAAAACTGAATAATAGAAGTTCATCTCTCTGAACAGAAAATCATATTACTGATGCACATCTAGCTTTGCAGTTGATAAAACATAAGAAAATATTCAGCAGCAAAAATAAAATAAAAATAATGAGTTTATTCATCTTATAGGCAGAAACACTGTTTGCCTTCGCATAATTCCATCTAGGCATCAAGAGGTTATCAAAAAAGGGTAGAAAACACAATTGACTTTTCTATGCCTATTTTCTTACCCCCCAAATCCTCTTAATTTGGGGGCAGTCGACAATTTAAAACCCATTACAATACTGTTTTATGATTTCAGAAAATGAAGGAATGCCAAGAAGTACCCTCCTAAGGTTTCATCATCAACTTTTCCAGTGCTCCATTTCTGTAACCTCTCTTCATTCAATCAAATTGCCAGCCTAGTATTGTTCAAATATATGCTCTTCATAAAAACATCATTCCCATTCTGAGAGAGGTCGTAACCCTCATGTATTTCGTAGAAGAGTTCATTAATAAGAGCTATTAGATCCAGTTCACTTACACCTTCCAATTTCACAATTATTGGAACAGTGTAGGCAAGTAGAAAATAATAGTATTAAAGCAAACAATATGGAAAGTCTCTTTCAGGATCTGAAAACATAGTTCATGGATTGAAATTGACTAGCACAAACAATAGCCTGCTATCTACCATGAAAAAAGCTAATTAGCAAATCTCTTTGATAGTGAGCATTCTTAAAGAATGGAGAATTTAGTTGGATCCTTTCCATTGTTTGGTACATATCCATGACAGCCTCTGTTTTTACCCGGGGGTGGGGTGGTGGTGGTGGGGTGGAATAAGGTGAGATTGTGCCTCCATCAAAATCAATGGCAATGCTCCTAAAAAGTGCAATAATATTTCTGCTTGTCATTTGTAAATATGTATCTGCTATTGCAGTGAATAAATAGACAAACAGCTAAAGCCATCGATGAATCCTTCATGATAAGGCTTTGAAGGATAACAACAGCTGTGACACCTAGCAGCTTTGCTAAAAGTAAGATACTTTTTCTGCAATATTCTGTAATTCATTGGTGAAGGAATGGCAGGAAGAGTAAGGGTGAGCTCTCCACCTTAACGCCCCCCCCCCGATAACTGTTTGTTGCCAGAGAACACAATCTTGCATCCATTTTGTGTCCCCACCCTATCATCTTGGCAGTGGTGGAGGAAGGGGGATGGAAGTCTCTCAGCCCCACTCACCTCACAGAGTGTTTGTTGTGGGGAAGGAAGGGAAAGGAGAATGTTAGCCGCTTCGGGTAGTGATAAAGCAGGGTATCAAATCCAAACTCTTCTCTTCTTCTCTTCTACTGGAGTGATCCTGTCCTCTGGCAGAAAAGAATTAGGGTTATAATGGGGAGCGGTCTGCATTAAGCTAACTCGGGGGTCAGCAACCTTTTTCAGCCGTGGGCCGGTCCACCGTCCCTCAGACCATGTGGGGGGCCGGACTACCGTATATTTGGTGGGGGGAAATGAACGAATTCCTATGCCCCACAAATAACCCAGAGATGCATTTTAAATAAAACCACACCTTCTAATCATGTAAAAACACCAGGCAGGCCCCACAAATAACCCAAAGGTGTATTTTAAATAAAACGACATATTCTACTCATGTAAAAACATGCTGATTCCCGGACCACCCGTGGGCCGGATTGAGAAGGCGATTGGGCTGCATCCAGCCCTCAGGCCTTAGGTTGCCTACCCCTGAGCTAACTCATCTTACCTCCCCGGTCATTCAGGTTGCAGAGTAGTTTGCCGATGTCTTTAAAGACACAACTTTATATAAGTTACAAATTTGTTTAAAGACATGTGTCCCAAGCCAAGCATGGAAACACATTTCTTCTCTTATCAAAATTCTTTGAGCTTCTCTCAAAAAAAAATTGCCCAAGTTTTGCGTGTCGAGGTCCCCAAACCACCCCTCAAATAATTCACACAGAATTCAGACAGAATTTTAGTTTTGGTTTTTGGCATGATTTTGGCCACAACTTTATTAAACATACAAATAATGTGAGTGGTTGCTTAGGCATTGGTTAAGACTATCTGTCCCACTGGGGACAGAACTGACGACCATCAGTAAGGGGAAAACCCTCTGGAGAGATAAAGGGAGCCGGATGATCTGACCCTCCCCTCTCCCCACAGGCTCCCGGGGCTCTTGCACGGCCCTAGCCCCTGACTGGGGGTTCGGACAAAAGCATATCGAGCCCCTGGATTCCTTTAACGGAATTCCCCGTACACCAGCATCAATTGGAGGGGCAGACACAGTCAATCATAACCCCTCCTCCAACCAACATAATAACCAATGCCTAACCGCCAACCTTAGAAGTTGTGACTATTTGCTATGCAGTAGGCGAAAACCACATGGCACCAGCCAATCAGCCACATGGAAAAATTCCTACCAGGCTCCTGTCCCAACAGCAGACGACCCCATGACAGGCATAGCAAGGTCAACGCAGAGGCCTAAAATATAGGGAGGGAGGGCGGGTGATCAGAAGCACGCAGCCAAGAGGGAGATCACGTTGCACACCAACACACTGGGCTTTCCATCAACAAATTGCAACATACAAATCTCCCCAACAACACCCTGGGTCCAATCACAGCAGTGGCCATCTATACGATCCCGCCCAGCACCAGAGGGGTGACTTGCTGGCCCCCACCGCAACACGTGCTCTCCATGAAGGAGAGTTCAGTGCAAGTTCTCCCTGCCCCTCTGCAATAATTTTGCTAGTCCCCAGATCTTTGGACAGCCCAGGATCCTCTGCATTCTTTTCTGAATTTGCCAGATCCTTAGATTGCAAAAATACTTTTCTTCTTTCAGTTTCTTGGAGGTGGAGAGTGTGATTTTTCAGAGTGGTGTGGTGAGGAAACTTAGCAGAATTCTTCAAAGTTTTATCACTTTAGATTTTGCATAATGCCTCATTCCGAGAGGTATGATTGGTTGTTGTTTTGGCTATTGCTATTAAGGGAGGGCATCCAGATTCCCAACAACCAATTAGTGACAGTGGTGTACTTATTATGCAAATAGCCCTGTCATTTGGGAAAGCCCCTGAATGTGAATGTATAGTTAAAAGATTGCCATTAACTTCAAGTTAAAATTGCTGTGGAACGGTTTAAACATTAGCCAAGAAGCTGCCATGATACTCCTGATGGATCATTTAATGCAGAGCAACATAAAGGTTTGTCATGCACTGGTTAATAGTTACACAAGCTATTCATCCTTGATTAGGTGTTTCATTTCCATTTCTATAATTGTATGATAATCAACTCACCTCCTTTTCTTTTATTTCTATGAAATCAGAGTGGTGAAGGAAATGAGAGGGAAAACTCCTTAAAGGGCACAATCCACAAAAGTCAGTGGCAACGTGGGCCTAGTTCTTTATGAGGTTGTAAACCAGGGGTCAGTAAACTAAGGCCCGCGGCCGGATCAGGACCAATTGCCTTTAGGATCTGGCCCGCGGACTGTCTGTGGATCGGCATGGGGATTCTGTTCGTTCAGGCTGCGCCATTTCCCCCCCTGCGCCATTCCATTCCCCCCTCTCCCTCACACACACCGCGGTGACTCCTCCCTCCCTCCCTCCTCAGGGCTTCTCCCCGCCCTGCCTAGAGGAGGAAGGGAGCTGGCTGAGCGCCATTTTAAGCAGCCCCTCTCTGGAGCCAGCACTTTCACGCCACTCATCTTCCCACCGCCGCCCTGGTGCTCCTGTGGGCCAGAGGGTGGTGATAGCAGTGGCAGCCCTTGGGAAGGTAAGCGCAGCGGCTGGGGGTGGGGTAGGGGGTTGCCCCCCTCACCTCTTCTTCCAGCTTCCCCCCCCCCCGTGCTGGTTCTCCGACCCACCACAAGTTCTGAGGGACAGTGGACCGGCCCACGGCAATTTTTTTTTGCCAACTCTTGTTCTAAACTCAGTCATAATCAGACCTACAGGCTGTTTCCCACAGTCAGACCAACCCACAGATTGAAATTGTTTCAAACTGATATTGATTACTGGTCCTCCCAAATAATACACCAAAGAGCACATTGAAAAACATGTCACCATCAAGATAGGCCTTCTGAGACAATGCCACACAAATGCTTGTTCTTAATTATTGCAGTATTTTGGACACCTTAATAAAGATTGCCATTGATTCCAAAGAAAAAGCAGTGGTTAAGTTAGAAGCACATTCTTTGGTTAAATAAAATAAAAATGCTGAAATCATTTGAAATATATATATATATATTTGAGGGCATGAAGGCATAAGATCCCCCACAGATTTGTCTCTGTAAACAAAAATCCAACAAGAATGCTATGTCCGGGGGAAATCTGTATTGTTCCCTCATCACCTTTGTCAATGACATGTGGGACAACTCTGGTTTCTCTTCGGATCGTGTGCAGGACAACTCTGAAGAACTGAAGAAGATACAAAGAAAAGAAGGAGCAAGTAGAAGCCACATACTCAGATGAAAAATCAACATCATGGATATACAAATCAGTTTCCCCAAATGGAAAAAAAAGTTATTGCAAGCTAACTGGCAGAGACAAATTCAGGGTGGAAACATACGGTACTACAGTAGTTTAGATAAGCTACAAATGGAACTAGAGAGGTGCTCGTGCGTTTACCCAGATGTTGTGGATCTATTTGGATTCCTGGTAAGTGTGGACCATTCTTTTGCAAAATCATGGTGCACTGGAAAGTGTGCAATGTAATCCACTGGGAGCAGTCAAATACAACATTCCTTGTTTTGCTAGAGTGGACATGCAGGGAAATGTTTGGTCCAGCCAGTCGCAACTTCCTGTTCCTCCTGGCCTGGAGCATCCTTCCTTGCATGTGACTAGTGGGTGGGCGTGACCTTTCCAGACCTGGTAAAAGGTCTTTTCCATCTTCCTTTTGTCCTGCGAACTTCCCAGACTGCTATCTGCAGTCATTAGGTCAACCCACATATAGAGTAAACCTGTTTGTATATGCTTGAAACTTTAAGCCTAAAGCCTGCCTTCAGGGATCACACTGTGCTCTGCCTGACCGTGAGTAAACTTTCTTTTTATTGCTTATGAATAAGACTGTGGTGTCTTTATTCTTTTAGGAGGGATTCAAGGGGTCTTATGAAATATACTCGGAGTCAAGTGTGAATTTCATGCTCTTTATTCAGCCCATAGTAGCAAGGAATAAATCTTTCCCCAAAACGTCTGCTATATATACATTATTTACACAATGGGCCCCACGTGATTGGCTAATTCTGGGCTACTCCTGTAGGCCAATCAGGTTGCGGATTCACTTCATCCAGGAGCCTGATTGGCTGCTCTTGCAGGCCAATCAGGTCGCTGGTTCCCTTCCACCTGGAGCTGGATTGGGTGGCTCCTGCGGACCAATCAGACTGCTGCATTCTGGATCGTATTGTTCTAGGACCAATCAGACTGCTGCATTTTGGATCCTATTGTTCTAGGATTCAGCTCAGTACATAACATCTTACCAGGAAAATATTAGAACACATTTCAATCTGGACAAGCTAGATTGAATTGCGTATTGTCTTAAGAAACTCACACGAGTTTACAACTAGTTTTCTGCTGTGTAAAGGGGAATGCACTCTGCTAAGTAAAGGAACTTGCTAGCGCAAGTTAGGAAGGGTATTAATAAACAATATACCCTCTCCTGCCACCCTGAACATTCCCACAGAAAGGGATGCAGGAGCTTTGGGGATGGCTTCTAATTTCTCTGCTCTCTGAGCTAAAACATTTCACTCATTTCCTAGATGCTGCAGAAGAATGTGATGGATCTGAGACTACAGCACAGCGTGATTTGAAGATAATTTACAGTAAAGACCCAGCAGTAGCTTTTTCCAAATGTTACCATAGCTTCCCTCCTTTATCTCACTCTGCCCATTTCAAATTGTGAAGGAGAAAGAGGATTCTCCAAATTATCTCTTATTAAAAATAAATTATGGTCAACAATGCTGCAGTCAAGACTTTCATCATTATCTGTTCTCTCTATAGAATACGATCTAATGAGGGAAATGCCTTAGATAATCTCATTTTTGAATTTGCTGCCAGGAAATGTAGATATAAGATATAACTTATATAACTGCATAACTTTCACATTAATATGAAAGTATCTTGGTGTTATGTGTAAATATTTTCTTTGTTTATTTTTTATATTAATTGATGAAACATGAAATCCATATGCATAAGGACTGAAGAAGAAACATTGCAAATGAAATCTTTATTTTTTTTTGTCTTTGAGTTTTAGACATAAAACCTTAAGATTCTGTTTCTGATATAGATGCTTTTTGAAATGATTATATGCATAATTAGTTTGTTTGGGCGGGGGATTATTGCATTCTTACGTGGCATGCTATACTGAAGGTGATAAGGTTTGAATTGAATTGAACGTTCTTCCCCTGAGCCTCTCAGATTTTTAAAAGGGCTCTATCCCTATGTCCGAAGTGGTACAGCCCAGAAACAGGTTTACTCCGTGAGATTGTAAATTCCATCCCACTGTTTTCAACAAGAATTAGAAATTACTAATATTGGCTGGCTCACACCATTTGGCTGCACAATCTGCCATGTAAAATCAGATGTATTCTATAACAGAGTTAAATTTCAAGATGTTGAAAATAAATAAATAAAAATACATTGTGAACTGCAGCCTCATACCATTTTTCACTGGTGCCAACTAAAAAAGGTAGACAATGGAGAAAGATCTTGATTGATGAACATTACCAAGTGGTAAGAAACAAGAACAGCTAATGTAAAACAGTGTTGGCCATTAACATGGAGCAGAAAATGTAGCTCATTGAAATACAGAATTTATCCATACACTGAATATTAAAAATGATGTATGGGACATAAATGGAAATAGTGATATATGTAAAAATAAATAAGAACTGCAATCTTGCCGAGATGATACTTAATCACTGCATTGGATTCTTGAGTATCAAAGGCTGCACTCCATGAATCAATTAAGCTACTGTATTTAGGTTTAAGTCAATTAGTCCAACTGAAGAAAAAGTCCAAGTGATCCAATTTGATTGATCAGCTTCAAATCTGCTCAAATATCCTTACAACTGAGATCATTCTAATGGGAATAACTATACTGGACCCTGGTTGAACTGGGTCCTGAACTGCCACCTATTGATGAAATTATGGGGGGTGGCAGCTAACCTGCTGCTGTGTGGAGGATGTAGACACAAACACCAGTGTTGATCTAAGAAGTGGTACAGTTTTGCCTGGACTTCTGGGCCAAGTCCTGGGCCCCACAGCCCAGCCCCCCATCCAAGTGACCACCTGGAAAGTGACAGATGATAGCTAGTGGCAAACAGCATCTACATCACCACCTAGGTCAGTGAAGGCCAATGCTGGTCACCACAGCATCCATTCTTCTTCTTCTTCTTCTTCTTCTTCTTCTTCTTCTTTTTCTTCTCCTCCTCCAGCCAGTGTGGTGTAGTGGTTAAGAGCGGTGGACTCATAATCTGGTGAGCCGGGTTCGCTTCCCCGCTCCTCCACATGCAGCTGCTGAGTGACCTTGGGCTAGTCACACTTCTCTGAAGTCTGTCAGCCTCACTCACCTCACAGAGTGTTTGTTGTGGGGGAGGAAGGGAAAGGAGATTGTTAGCTGGGGAAACTTAGCCAGATGG